>RXID01001460.1:13938-26467 GCA_005019695.1 Trichopus zeylanicus subsp. travancoricus | reverse complement strand
AATAATAATAATAATAATAATAATATTGCCGCTGTTACTCCAACTACTACTACAACCACTGCTGCTACTCTTGCTACTACGACTACTCTGATTATGACTACTACCACTTCTACTCGTACTACTACAACTACAACTACTACTACAACTACTACTACTACTACTACAACCACTACTACAGCTACAACTGCTACTACTACTATACTACTACTACACTATACTACAACTACTACTATTGCTACAACGACTACGCTTGTTACTACTACTATTGCTGCTACTACTACTACTACTACTACTACTCCTCCTACTACTACTACTACTACTCCTCCTCCTCCAACTTGTACTACACTACTAGTACTAATGCTGCTACTACTACTACTACTTATGCTAATATTGCTACTTCAACTATGACTACTACTACTACTGCAACTACTACAGCTACTACTCCTACTACTACAACAACTACTACCACCACTACTACTACTCTTATTGCTACACCTACTACTCCTATGACTACTACTACTGCTACTGCTACTGCTACTACTACTACTGCTACTGCTACTGCTACTGCTGCAGCTACTACTAGTACTACACTACTGCTACAATAACTACTACTACTAGCACTGCTACTACTCTGACAACTACAACTATTGCTACAACAAATACTACTACAACAACTCCTTTAGCTACTTCTACTACAACTCCTACAACTATTACTTCTGCTACAAGTACTAATACTCTTACTTCTACAACTAATACTACAACTACTACTAATACTACTAACTCGACTACTACTATTCCTGCAACTACTACAACGACCACTCCTAATACTCCTCGCACAACAACTACTACAACTACCACTCTTATCACTACTGTTGCTACGGCTACTACTACTAATCCAACTCCTACTACTACTACTTCTACTACTACAACAACTACTACAACGACTACTACTGCAACTATTACTTAAACTACTAATGCTCCTATTATTACTGAAACTACTGCTACAACTACTGCTACTACTACTACTGTTGCAACTGGCATAGGTACTACAACTCTTATTACTTAAACTACTAATGGTCCTACTATTACTGAAACTACTGCTACAACTACTGCTACTCATACTACAGTTGCTACTGGCACAGCTACTACAACTCCTATTCCCACAACTACTATTGCTACTACTCCTCCTACTACTAGTACTACTCTTAACACTCCTACGACTTCTACGACTACTACTCAAACTACTTCCACAACTACTAACCTTCTATTACTACTACTACTACTACTACAGTTATGACTACTCCAACTACTACTATTTCCCCTACTACTATTACTACTACTACTACTGGTCATACTAATACTAATACTACTACTCCAAACACACCTACTACTACTACTGCTGTAACAATTGTTACTGCTCCTCCTCCTCCTCCTCCTACTACTACTTCTACTACTACTAGCACTACCATTGCTACTACTACTACTACTACTACTAATACTACTTCTACCAACACTTCTGCTACTGCTGCTACTACTTCTACTGCTACAAATGCTATTACTACTACTACTAGTCCTACTAGTACTATTACTTCTACAACTATTATCTATACTACTACCACTACTACTATAACTCCAGTTGTGGCTGTTACAACTACTACAACTACTGCTGCTGCTGCAGCTCCTACTGCTACTGCTGCTACTACTACTCCAACTACTTGTACTAATACTGCTACTACTACTCCTACTACAACTCCTACTACTTCTACTACTACTACTACTACAACAACAACAACAACAACAACAACTACTACTACTACTACTAATGCTACTACTTCTGCTACTATTGCTACTACTACTACTACTCATACTGCACCTACCATTAATACAACGCCTACTACTACTACGACAGCAACAGCTACTCCTACTACTACTATTCCTGCTCCTTCTAGTACTACTACTTCTAATACCACCACTATAGCTACTATAACAACTACTAAAAGTACTCCTACTACTACTACTACTATAACTGCTACTCCTACAACTCTACAGCTGTTCGTACTACTACTACTACTACTCCTACTACTACTGTTATTGCAACTTTTGCAACTTCTACGACTGCTACTACTACAACTCCTACTAATACAGCTCCAACGACTACTACTAATGATACAAGCGCTCCCAATGGTACAACAACTACTACAACAACTACTACAGCTCCAAATACCATGACTGCTACTACCATAACTACTATAGCTACTACTACCACTTCTACTTCGACTACTGCTATTGTTACTCCTACTAAAACTACTACTACTACTTTTGCTACTACTCCAACTACTACTACTAGTTCTGCTACTGCTACTGCTACTACTATAACAGCTACTATTGATGCTCTTACTACTATTTCTACTACTATTGCAACCACTATGACTCTGCTACTACTTCTCCTACTACGACGAATGTTATGACTACTACAAATACTACAACTACTACTTCTGCTATTACTTCTACCACTACTTTTGCTACTACTATTATTGCGACTTCTGCTACGACTACAACTACTACAACTTGTGCAACAATTGCTACTACTACTACAACTACAACTACAACTACTTCTACTTCCACCACTACTACTGCTTCTACTACTTCGTCTCCTTCTACAACCACAGCTATTACCACTACTGCTACTACTACTACTGTTATTGTTGCTACTGATACTACTGCTACTACTACTACTACCACTAGTACTAGTACAGCTGCCATAATTTCTGATTTTGTTGTAACTACTACTTCTCAGACTACTACCACTTCAGCTACTACTACTACTGCAACTATTACTAATATTACTACTACTACTACTACTACTACTATTACTACTATTACGACTACTCTTACTACTACTACTACAACTACTACTACTTTCACCACTATTACTACTACTACTACTACTACTACTACTACTACTACTACTACTACTACTACTACTACTACTACTATTATTACTACTACTACTTCTCCTACTACTACTACTACAGGTACTACTATGGCTATTACTATTGCTGCGACTATTATTACAACGACTACTGATACTACCGCTACTGCTAGTACTACTTCTACTTCTGCTACTATGGCTTCTTCTACTAATACTACAACTATTATTAGCTTCTACTGCTACTTCTGCTACTACTACCACTATTACCGCTACAACTATTACTACTACTGTAGCTAATAATACTACTGCTACTACTACTACCACTACTACTACTACAACAACTACGACTACCGCAACTGCTACTACTATTAAAATAATAACTACAACTATGACTGCTGCTGCAACTACTATTACTGCTACTATAATTACTACAACTACTACTGCGACTGCTACTACTACAACAACTGCGACACTAATATTTCTGTTGTTGTTGCTGCCACTACTACTACTACTACTACAATTGCTACTAATACTACTACAAATACTACTATTAATACTACTACTACAGCTGCTAGTACAACAACGACAACAACAACTACTACTACAACCACGACTACTACTATTTCTCCAACTGCTACTACTACTACTCCTACTACTGCTATTACTACTGCTGCTACTACTACTGCTACTACTACCACTACTACTACTGCTACTACCACCACCACTACTGCTACTGCTACTACCACCACTACTACCACTATTCCTACTACCACTACTGCTACTACTACTAGTAATACTATTACCGCCACAAATTCTACTACTTCTATTGTTGTTGCTCCTACTACTACTTCTACTAATAATTCTACAGACACAAATGCTACTGCTTCTGTTGTTCCAACAACTACTACTAATACAACTACTGTGGCTACCACAACTGATACTACTACAACTTCTTCCACTACTTTTGCTCGTCCAGCTTCTGCTGCTACAACTACTATTGCTACTATTACTACTGCTGCTACTGGTACCACTACTGCTAGTGCTACTACTAATGCTGCTGTTGTTACTTTTAGTACTACTGCTGCAACTATTGCCGCAGCAACTACTACAACTACTACTACCACAACTTCCCCACCCACTACTACTACTATTGCTACTACTACTATAAATAATACAACAACAGCTACAACTACTATAACTACTACTACTATTGCTACTACTACATCTACTACTACTACAACAACCACTACTACGACTACGACTACAAATGCTACTACTACTACAATTATTACTACTATGGATACTACGACCACTACTACTACTACTACTATTATTTCTGCTAGTTCTATTGTTTCTTCTATTGCTAGTACCACTACTGCAACTACTACTACCACTACTACTACTATAACTACTACTACTTCTACTACTACCACCACCATCACCACCACCACCATGACTACTACTACTACTACTACTACTACTACTACTAGTACTACTAGTACTAGTACTACTACTACTACTATTACTGCTGTTGTTGCTACAACTAGTACTACTATTACTACTACTACCTCTACTACCTCTACTGTAACTACTACTACTGCTGCTATTATTACTACTACTATTAATACGACAACTACTACTACTACTACTAACCCTACTACTGAAACTACTACTACTACTACTAATACCGCTACTAGAACTACTACTACTACAATTACTACTACTACTACTACTACTACAGCTACGGCTACTAATACAACTGCTACTACTATTACTACTACTATTACAAGTACAACAACTACTAATATTAATACTAGAACAACAATAACAACTATTATTACTACAACCACTAATTCGACAACTACTACAACTACTACCAGTACTACTACTACTCCAGCTACGGCTACAACAACTACTACTACTACCCCTGCTACAACTACTACAACTACTACTGCTACTACTGCTGATGCAACCACCTCTACTACTACTAATACAGCTACTACTACGATAAGCACAGCTACAACTCGAATAACTGCTACTATTACTATGATTATTACTTCCACTACTACTACTACCGCCACAAATACACCAACTATTACTAGTACTACTACTACTACTACTATTGCTACTATGACTACTACGTCTACTTTGACTACTGCTATAACTACTAGTACTCCTACAGCTTCAACAACTACTCTTACTAATACTACAACTAGTACTACTACTACTGCTCCTTCTTCAACTACTACTGCTACTACTACTAATACAACTCCAGCTGCTACGACTACTCTTGCTTCGGCTACGCCTACTACTACTAGTACTACTACTACTACTACTAATACAACTACAACTACTGTTGCTACTACTACAACAACAGCAATAATAGCTACTACTACAACGACTACAACTTCTAGTACTACTTCTACTTCTACTTCTACAATAACTACTAGCGCTACACTACTACTGCTACTACTCCACTCCTGCTACTACTAGTATAATGACTACTACTACAACTACTGTAACTACTACTACTACTACTACCTCTACTACTGCTACTACTACTATAGCGACAACAACTACACTACTTCAAAAACTACTTATATTATTACTGCAAAAACTACTACTCCTACTAGTATTACTACTAGTACTACTACAACAACCGCTACTACTTCTACTTCAACTACTACTACTGCTATTACTTCTTGTACTACTACCACAATTGCGATTACTACTACTACTATTACTACGACAACTACGACTACTACTACCACCTCTACTACTACGACTATGACGACTACTACTACTACTACTACTACTACCACTACCACTACTGCTACCACTACTACTTCTAATCCTACTCCTAAAATAATTTCTAACATTACTTCAGCTACTAGTATTACTACCACTACTATTACTTATATTATTGCTATTACTACTGCGACTACTACTTCTACTACTACTACAGCAACTAGAATTACTACTTCTACTCCTAATCCTACTACTACTACTACTAATCTTGCTACTACTACTACAACTACTATTATTACTACTGCTACTAATATAGCTACTAAACGCTACACTATTGCTACAACTACCACTAAAAGTTTTGCTACTACTCCAACAGCTACTACCATTGCTACTATTAATACTACTACCACTACTACTACTACTACTACAACTACTCCAACTATTTCTACTAGTACTACTACAACTACTACTACAACTTATATTACTACTACTACAAGTACTCCTTCTGCTACTACTACTACTCTTACTAATACACCTACTACTACTACTACTGCTACTGCTACTTCGTTACTACAACTACTACTAATACTGCTTCTTCTACTACTACTACTCCTCCTACTTCTACAACAACCTCTTCCACTAATATTGTGACCACCTCCTACCATAACTACAACTACAAATACAAGTTTTTCTACTGCTAATACTACTACTACCACAACTATTACTACCATTACCTCTACTACTACAATTACTACTGCTACTACTACTACTGTTGTTGTTGTTGCTACTACTACTGCTACTACTATAACTACTACTACCACTACTGCAACTACAACAACTACTACTTCTACTACTACAATAACTAGTACTACTACTACAGCAACAGCAGCTACTTCTACTACTACTACAACTACTACCAGTACTAATGCTGCTCCTGCTACTGCTACTGCTACTACAACTACTACTCTTGCTTCAACTACTAAAACTACTGCTGCTATTGCTGCTATTGCTACTACTTCAATTACTACTAAGACAACAACTACTATTATACTGCTACATAACTACCACTTCAAGCGCTGCTACTACTCCAACCACCACTATTATTACTATAATTAATACTGCCACTACTACTGTACTACTACTACTACTACTACAAATTCATTAACTATTTGTACTACTGCTACTACTGCTATGACTGCTTATCTTACTATTACTACTATGACTACTATGTCTACTTCCACTACTAGTACTACTACTAGTGCTCCTACTGCTACTACAACTACTCTTACTAATTCTACTACTAGTACTACTACTATTACTACTTCATCTACTGCTGCTGCTACTACTACTACCACTACTACTACTATAACTACTACTACCACTGCTATGCGACTCCTCCTCCTCCTCCTCTTCCTCCTCCTTCTCCTACTACTACTACTTCTTATACTACTACTTCTTCTACTACTACTGCTAGCACTACCACTGCTACTACTACTACTAATAATAATAATACTACTTCTACCAACACTTCTGCTACTGCTGCTGCTACCTCTACTGCTACAAATACTATTACTACTACTACTAGTCCTACTATTACTACTACTTCTACTACTTTTATTTATACTACCACCACTACTACTATAACTCCAGTTGTGGCTGCTACTACTACTACAGCTACTGCTGCTGCTGCTGCTACTACTACTACTACTACTCCAACTACTTGTACTAATACTGCTACTACTACTCCTACTACAACTCCTACTACTTCTACTACTAGTACTACTACTGCTTCTACTACTACTACTACTGCTACTACTACTACTACTACTACTATGACAGATACTATTACTAATGCTACTATTTCTGCTACTATTGCTACTACTACTACTACTACTACTCACGCTGCACCTATTACAAATACTACGGCTACTGCTACTACGATTGCAATAGCTACTCCTACTACTACTGTTCCTGCGCCGTCTAGTACTGGTACTTCTAATACCACTACTACTAATAAGGCGGCTACTACTATTCCTATCACAACGTCTGCTACTACTATTGCTGCAATTACTACAACTACTATAACTTCTACGAATACTACGGCTTCTAGGCTACTCCTATAACTACTGCTCCTACTACAACAACAACAACTACTACTTCTAGTACCTGTACTACTGCTGCTGCTGTTGCTGCTATCACTAATACTACTACTACAATTGTGCTATTATAGCTAATACTACTACTACTACAACTACAACTACTATTTCTACTATAACTACTACTATAGCTACTTCTACTACAATGACTATTTCTACTATAATTACCACTACAACTACTTCGTCTACTACAACTACTGCCATTGCTACTGCTACGCCTACTACTACTACTACTAATACTACTACGAGTTCGACTCTTGCTACTACTGCTACTATTATAACTACTATTGCTTCTACAACTATTGCTACTACAACAACTACTACAATTAGTACCACTAATACTTCTGCTACTATTGCTACCTCTACTATAATTTCTACTACTAAACTACTATTGCTACCTCTACTATTGCTACCACTAATACTTCTGCTACTACTAAACTACTACTACAACTACTACAACTGTTACGACTGCTACTACTACTATTATCGCTACTACTACAGCAACAACAACAACAACAACAACTACTACTACTACTGCTGCTGCTGCTACTATGACTGCTACAAGTATTACTACTACTACTACTACTACTACTAATACTACTATTGCTACTATTACAACAACTACTACTACTACAACAACTAATACTACTACTACTACTAACCCTACTACTAATACTACTACTACTGGCCCAACTACTAATACAACTGGTACTCCAACGACTACTGCTTCAGCTACTACAACTGCTACTACTACTCCTACCACTACAACAGCTGCTACTACTCCCACTATAGCTACTATAACAATTACTAACAGTACTCCTACTACTACTACTACTACTTCAGCTACTGCTACTATAACTGCCACTCCTACAACTCTGCTATTGCCCGTACTAGTACTACTACTACTCCTACTACTACTGTTACGGCTACTTTTGCTACTTCTACGTTTGCTGCTACTACAACTCCTACTAATACAGCTCCAACGACTACTACGACAGATACAAGCGCTCCCAATGGTACAGCTACTACGATAACAACTACTACAGCTCCTAATACCATGACTGCTACTACCATAACTACTAAAGCTCCAACTTATACTACCACTACTAACTCAATAGCTAGTATTCATACTCCAACTACTACAGTTACTACTACCACTTCTACTTCTACTACTGCTATTGTTACTCCTACTATTAAAACTACTACTACTACTTTTGCTACTACTCCAACTACTACTACTACTTCTGCTATTGCTACTACTACTACTACAACGACTACTATTGATGCTCTTCCTACTATTTCTACTCCTATTGCAACCACTATGACTTCTGCTACTACTTCTCCTACTACTACGAATGTTATGACTACTACAAATACTACAACTACTACTTCTGCTATTACTTGTACCACTACTACTGCTACTACTATTACTATAACTACAACTACTGCAACTTGTGCAACAATTGCTACTTCTACTACAACTACAACTACTACTACTTCTACTTCCACCACTGCTACTGCTTCTACTACTACGTCTCCTACTACTACCACAGCTACTACCACTACTGCTACTACTACTTTGTTGTTGCTGCTATTTATACTATGCTACTACTACTACCACTAGTACTAGTACAGCTGCCATAATTTCTGCTTTTGCTGTAACTACTACTTCTCATACTACTACTACTTCAGCTACTACTACTGCTGCTGTTACTTCTACTGCTACAACTGCAACTACTACTAATATTACTACTACTACTACTACTACTACTACAATTACTACTATTACGACTACTATTACTACTACTACTACAACTACTACTACTTTTACCACTATTACTACTACAACTACTACTACTACTACTACTACTACTACTACTACTACTACTACTATTACTACTACTACTTCTGCAACTACACGTACTACTACAGGTACTAGTATGGCTATTACTATTGCTGTGACTATTATTACGACGACTACTAATACTACTGCTACTGCTAGTACTACTTCTACTTTTGCTACTATGGCATCTTCTACTAATACTTCAACGATTATTGCAGCTTCTACTAATACTTCTGCTACTCCAACCACTACTACCGCTACAACAACTACTACTACTGTAGCTACTAATACTACTGCTTCTACTACTACCACTACTACTACTACAACTACTACTACTACCGCAACTACTACTACTAGTAAAATAATAACTACAACTACGATAGCTGCTGCAACTATTATTACTGCTACTATAATTAATACTACTACTACTGCGATTGCTACTACTACAACAACTGTTACACTAATACTTCTGTTGTTGTTGCCGCCACCACTACTACTACTACTACAATTGCTACTAATACTACAACAAATACTACTATTAATACTACTACTGTTGCTGCTAGTAGTACTACTACGACAACAATAACTACTTCTACTACAACCACGACTACTACTATTTCTCCATCTGCTACTACTGCTACTCCTACTACTGCTATTACTACTGCTACTACTACTACTGCTGCTACTATCACTACTGCTACTACCACTACTACTACTACTGCTACTCTTACCACCACTACTACCACTACTGCTACTACCACCAGTAATACTACTACCACCACAAATTCTACTACTTCTACTGCTGTTGCTCCTACTACTACTTCTACTAATAATTCTACAGACACTAATGCTATTGCTTCTGCTGTTCCGGCAACTACTACTAATGCAACTGCTGTGGCTACCACTACAGATACTACTACAACTTCTTCCACTACTTTTGCTACTCCAGCTTCTGCTACTACAACTACTACTGCTATAACTACTGCTACTATTGCTACTATTACTAATGCTGCTACTGGTACCACTACTGCTAGCACTACTACTATTGCTGTTGCTGCTGCTTTTAGCACTACTGCTGCAGCCCATGCCGGGGCACCTACTACAACTACTGCTACCAAAACATCTCCACCAACTACTACTACTATTGCTACTACTACTATAAATAATACTACAACAGCTACAAATATTATAACTACTGTTACTACTACATCTACTACAACTACTGCAACCACTACTACGGCTACAACTACAAATGCTACTACTTCTACAATTATTACTACTGCGGATACTACTACCACTACTACTGCTACTACTATTATTTCTGCTAGTACTACTGTTGCTTCTATTGCTGGTACCACTACTGCAAGTGCTACTTCCACTACTACTATTATAACTACTACATCTACTACTACTACTACCATCACCACCACCACCATGACTACTACTACTACTACTACTACTACTACTACTACGACTTCTACTACTACTATTACTACTACTACTACCACTATTACTGCTGATGTTGCTACAACTACTACTCTTACAACTTCTCCAACTAATACAACAATTGCTACAAGTATTATAGCGACTACTACAATTGCAGCTTCAACTACTACTACTACAAGTACTACTTCTATGATTACTACTGCTACTACAACTGAAACTGATACTACAACTACTATTGCGATTACTGCTACTACTATTACTACTACAACTACTACTACTAGTAGTACTTCTACAAAAACTGCTTCCACTACTACTGCTACTATTACTACTACAACTACTGGTACTGTTACTCGTACTACTACTCGTACTGTTACTCGTACTACTACTCCTGCTGCAACTACCACTACTATTACTACAACTACAACTAATACTACTACCACTACCGTTACTACGACAACTACAACTACTACCACTACTACTCCTACTGCTATTATTGCTACGACCACTTCGATTGCTGCTATTGGTACTAGTACTACTACTGCTACTACTATAATAACAAGAACAACAACTGCTACTACTGCTACCACTACAACTTCTAGTACTAGTTCTACTTCTACTTCTACTTCAACAACTACTTCAACAACTACTTCAACAACTACTTCTACTACACGACTACTACTACTACTACTACTCATGCTACTACTAGTATAATGACCACCACTACTACTACTAATAGCTCTACTACAACAACAACTACTACTGCTACTACAACTAAACTACTACTAAAATGACTTCTACTATTACTTCAACTACTACTACTCCTACAAATATTACAACTAGTACTACTACTACTACTACTACCTCTACTATAACTACTACTACTACTACTCCTTATACTACTACTACTATTGTTGCTATTATTATTACTACTATTAATATGACAACTACTACTACTACTACCCCTACTACTGAAACTACTACTACTACTACTACTATTGCAACTACTGCCACTATTTCTACTCCTACTCATAAAACAATTTCAACCATTACTTCGCCTGCTAGTATTACTGCCCCTACAACTACTTATATTACGGCAACTACTACTACGATTACTACAACTACCTCTTCTACTACTACTACAACTACAACTACTACTACTACTGCCACTACGACTACTGCTACTCTTGTTACTACTACTACAACTCCTACTTCTACTCTTGCTACTGCTACTACCTGTACTACTACTAATAAAGCTACTACTACTACACTACTACCACAACTACTACTACCACAAGCGCTGCTGCTGCTACAATAACTACTGCCATTACTACTATTAATACCACCACTGCCACTACTACTACTACTGCTACAACTAATCCAATTGTTTCTACTACTACTACTATT
>RXID01001460.1:0-13918 GCA_005019695.1 Trichopus zeylanicus subsp. travancoricus | reverse complement strand
TACTATTGCTGCTGCTAGTTAATCTACTGCTACTACTACTAATACAACTTCTACTACTACTAGTACTCCAATATCTACAACTACTTCTTCCACTAATACTATGACTCCTCCTACCATAACGACAACTATCAACACAAGTACTACTACCGCTACTAGTACTACTACTACTACAATTACTACTACTACTACTACTGCTACGGCTACTACTACAACTGCAAACTATTATTACTACTACTATTACAAGTACAACAACTACTAATATTAATGCTACAACAATAATAACAACTATTATTACTACAACCACTACTTCGACAACTACTACAAATACTACCAGTACTACTACTACTCCAGCTACGGCTACAACTACTACTACTACTACCCCTGCTACAACTACTACAACTACTACTGCTACTGCTGCTACTGCAACCACCTCTACTACTACTAATACAGCTAATACTACAACACTACTACAACTACTACTACTAGAAGCACAGCTACAACTCGAACAACTACTACTATTACTATGATTATTACTTCCACTACTACTACTACCGCCACAAATACACCAACTATTACTAGTACTACTACTACTACTATTACTACTGCTACAATGACTACTACGTCTACTACGACTACTACTACAACTACTAATACTCCTACTGCTTCAACAACTACTCTTACTAATACTACAACTAGTACTACTACTACTACTACTTCTTCGACTACTGCTACTACTACTACTACTACTACTACTACTACAACTCCAGCTGCTACGACTACTCTTTCTTCGGCTACTTCTACTGCTACTAGTACTACTACTGCTACTAATACAACTACAACTACTGTTGCTACTACTACTGCTACAACAACAATAACTGCTACTACTACTACGACTACAACTTCTACTCCTACTTCTACAATAACTACTAGCGCTACACTACTACTACTACTATTGCACTCCTGCTACTACTAGCATAATGACTACTACTACAACTACTGCAACTACTACTACTACTACTACCTCTACTGCTGCTACTACTACTACAGCGACAACAACTACACTACTACAGAAACTACTTACACTATTACTTCAACTACTACTACTCCTACTACTATTACTACTAGTACTACTACAACGGCTGCTACTACTACTTCAACTACTACTACTACTACTACTTCTTCTACTACTACCACAACTGCAATTACTACTACTATTACTGTGACAACTACAACTACTACTACTACCTCTACTACTATGACTACTATGACTACTACTACTACTACTACTACTACTACAACAACTACTACTACTACTACTACCACTACAACTACTTCTACTACTACTACAACAACTAGAACTACTACTTCTACTCCTCCTACTCCTACTACTACTACTACTCATCTTGCTGCTAGTACTACAACTACTATTGTTACTACTGCTACTAATATAGCTACTAAACACTACACTACTACTACAACTCGTGCTACAACTTTTGCTACTACTCCAACAGCTACTACCATTACTACTATTAATACCACTACTAGTACTACTACTACTACCACTACAACAACTACTCCCACTGTTTCTACTAGTACTACTACAACTACTACTACAACTTCTACTACTACTACTACTTCTATGATGACTATTGCTACTACTACAAGTACTCTTCTGCTACTACAACTACTCTTACTAATACACCTAGTACTACTACTGCTACTACTGCTACTTCATTACTACAACTACTACTAATACTCCTTCTACTACTACTACTCCTCCTACTTCTATGACAACTTATTCCACTAATATTGTGACTCCACCTCCTACCATAACTACAACTAAAAATACAAGTTTCACTACTGCTAATACTACTACTACAACAACTATTACTACCTCTACCTCTACTACTACAATTACTACTGCTACTACTACTGTTGCTGCTGTTGCTACTATAACTACTGCTACCATTACTATAACTACAACAACTACTACTTCCACTAATACAAAAACTACTACTACTACTACGGTGACAACAGCTACTTCTACTACTACTACAACTACTACCAGTACTAATGCTACTCCAGCTACTGCTACTGCTACAACTACTACTACTCCTACTTTAGCTACTAAAACTACTACTGCTACTGCAGCTATTGCTACTACTTCTATTACTACTAAGACAACTACTACTATTATACTGCTACATAACTACCACTGCAAGCGCTGCTACTACTCCAACCACCAATATTATTACTACTATTAATACTACCACTACTACTGCTACTACTACTACTACTACTACTACTACAAATTCACCAACTATTTCTACCACTACTACTACTATGACTGCTTCTCTTACCTACTTCTACGATTACTATAACTCCTACACCAACTTCTGTTACTACAACAACAATTACTACTAATACTACTACTACTAGTAACAATATTACTACTAGTAGTAGCAGCAGCAGCAGTAGTTGTAGTAATATTAGTAGTAGTAGTTGTTGTAGTCGGAGTAGTAGTAGTTGTAGCATTAGTAGTAGTAATATAAAAAGTAGCGGTAGTAGTAGTAATAATAGCTGTTGGAGTAGTATTAGTAATAGGAGTAGTAATAGAAGTAGTAGTATTTGTAGTAGTTGTTGTTATAATTATAGTGGTAGTAGTCGGAGTAGTCGTAGGGGTAGTGGTAGTCGTACAAGTTATAATCGTAGGAGTTGGAGTTGTAGTACTAATAGAAGTAGTAGTATTAGTAGTATTAGTAGTTATAGTAGTAGGAGTAGTTATAGTACAAGAAGAGGTAGCAATAGTAGTATTAGTAGTTATAGTTGTAGGAGTAGTAGGAGTAGTAGTAGAAGTAGTAATAGTAGCAGCAGTAGTAGTAGTAGTAATAGTAGTATCTCCTACTACTAATGCTACAACTGTGACTCCTACTACTACTACTATGTTGCTGCTGCTATTGCTACTTCTGCTACTTCTACTTCGAATATTAGTACGACTACCTCTATGGCTACAACTACTACTACTCCTCCTACTACTTCCACTACTACTTGTACTATTACTGCGACTGCTTCTACTACTATTGCAACTACCATGCCTAGTACTACTATTGCTACAACCCCAACTACAACTGCTACTTCTGCGACTACAGCTACCAATTCTACTACTACTATTAATGCTACTACTACTGCTACAACTATAACTACTTCAACTACTGCTACTAATACTACATCCCCAACTGCAACCACTAAAACGGCTACTACTACTACTTTTACTATTACAGCTATTACTACTACCACTACTACTTCTCGTACCACATCCACTGATACAATTACTACTGCATTTACTATGGCTGCTGTAACTACTACTACTACCACTACTACTACTGTTACTACTACTACTATTACTACGACTACCACTACAACTACTGCTACTACCACTACTACTACTACATCTGCATCTACTACTACTAATATTATCATTGCTGCTACTTCTACTACTGCTACTTCTGCTATTACTCCTAATACTGCTACTACTACATCTACTACTACTACTACTACTGCTGCTGCTACTACTACTACTACTAACACTTCTACTACTATTACATCTGCTGTTGCTGCTACTACTGCTACTACTAGTACTGCTGCTGCTAACAATACTACTACTACTTCTTCTACTACTTTAGCTACTACTGCTACTATTGCTACTACCACTACTACTACTCCTACTGCTACTATTGCCAATACTACTACTGTTACTACTGTTAGTATTGCTCCTACTACTACTAGTACTACTACTGCTGATTCCACTACTACTACTACTATTACTAATGCAAATACTACTACTGCTCCTGCTAATACTAGTACTACAACTACTACGACTACTACTACTTCTACTTCTATAGCTACTACTACAACTATGTATCCTACCCCAACCACAACTACTACTCCTACTACTACTCCTACTCCAACTACTACTTCTACTGCTCCTACTACTACTGTTCCTATTGCTACTACTACTACTGCTACAACAACAACTACTACTAATACTACTATTACTACTACTATTACTACCTCTACTGAAACTACTACTACTAGTTCTACTACAGCTACTACTACTACTACTTCTACTACGACAACAACAACAACAACAGCAACTACTGTTACTAACGCTCCAATTACTACTACTACTACTACTACTACTACTAATACTACTACGACAACTACGACAACCACCAGCACTACTACTACCACCACCACCACCACCACCACCACTATTACTCCTACCACAACAACAACAACAACAACTACTACTACTACTATTACTACTGCTCATACTAATACTACTACTACGACTACTAATACTACTACGTCTACTACTGTTACTACTACTACTCCTACTACTCCTCGTACTTTGACTACTACTACTCCTACTACTACTACTACTACTACACCTACTATCCTAATACTGTGACTACTCCTACTACTCCCACTACTCCAACTTCTCCTACCACTCCAACTACTACTACTCCTACAACCCCTGCTACTGTTGCTACTATGACTTCTGTCACTACTGCTGCCACTACTACTACTACTATAACTACTACCGATACACCTACTTCCAATACTACTGCTGCTACTGCTACTACTACTACTACTACTACTGCTGCTGCTACTACTACTACTGCTACTACTACTACTAATACTACTACTACTGCTACTACTCCTCCTCCTCCTCCTACTACTACTATTGCTGCTATTGCTACTACAACTACTACTCCTATAACTTCTACTACTACTACTACAGCTTCAACTACTACTGTTGCTTCTACAGCTGCTGAGATTGTCACTGCTGAGACTACTACTGCTATTACTACTACTACTACTATTGCTACTATTGCTACAAGTGCTACTATTACCACTACAACAACTACTACTGCAACTACCGCTTCCACTACTACTTCTGCTACATCACCTACCACTACTGTAACTGCTACTACTACTACCATAACTACTACCACTAGTACTACTACTGCTTCTACTACTATTACTTTTGCTGCTGTTGCTGCTGCTACAACTACTACCGCTAGCACCACTACTATACTAATACTACTTCTGCAACTATTACTACTGCTATTACTACGACTACTACTACTACAACTAATACTACTAATGCGACTACCCCTCCTATTACTACTATTGTTACTAATACTACTGCTGCTGCTGCGGTTGTTGCTACTACAACAACTACTACTACTAATACTACTAATACTACTACTACTAATGTTGTTACTACTACTACTACTACTAGTACTACTACTACTCCTCCTAGAACTTCTACGAATACAACTACTATTACATCAACTACCGCTACTGTAACTACTACTACTACTACTGTTACTATAACTATCACTACAACTACTACTGCTACAACAACAACTACTACTCCTAAAACTATTAGTCCTACAGCTACTACTACATCGGTTTCTACTACTGCCAACACTGCTATTGCTTCAACTACATCTCTTACTATTTTTATTGCTACTATAGCTACTTCTGTTACTACGGCTACTACTGCTATTACTCCTAGTACTACTACTACGGCTGCTGCTGCTACTCGAAGTACTACTATTACTACTAATAATACTACTACTTCTACTTCTACTATTACTACTACTGGTACCACTACTACTTCTGCTACTGCTACTACCACCACTACCACTACTGCAACTACTGCTACTACTACAGCTACAACCAGTACTACTGCTACAACTACTTCTACTACAAGTACTATTGTTGCTACCACTGCTACTACTCCAACTAGTTCTCCCACTACTACTTTAGCTACTACAACAACTGCTACTACTACTTGTTTTGCTTCGATTACTACTGGTACTACTGCAACTACTTCTACTACTACTACTTTTGCTTCTATTACTACTACTACTACTGTTACTAATACTACTACTACTACTACTATTACAACTCCTGCTACTACACCTAAAGTTCCTACCCCTACCACCACTACTACTCCTACGATTAATCCTACTACAACTCATACTACTACTACGATTACTACTACCACTACTATTCCTACTACTACTACTACTACAACAACAACAACTACTATTACTACAACTACTACTACTAATGCTATTATTGCTATTACTACAACTACTCCTATAACTTCTACTACTACTACTACCATTGTTACTACTACTACTGTTACTACTACTTTTGCTGTTACTACTACTGCCGCTGCTGGTGCTGCTTCTACTACACCTGCCAATAATTCTGCTACTACTACTACAACAACCACTACAGCTACTGCTATTGCTTACTCTGTAGCCTCTGTTACAACTGTTGCTATAACTACCACTGCTACTACTGCTACCACTACTGCTATTACAATCACAACTACTACTACTGCTACTACTACTTCCGCTACTACTACTGCTACTACTACTACTACAATTGTGACAACTACTACTACTGCTACAACTACAAATAGTACTAATACTATTACTGCTACTACTATTACTACTACTGCTACTTCTTCTACAACAACCACTACTATTACTACTACTACTACAACTACTACTACTATTACTACTACTACTACTTCTCTTTCTGCTACTACTACTACTACGGCTACAACAACTTCTGCTAGAAACACCACTCCTACTAATACAACTACTACTACTATGACTATTGCTACCGCTACTACTCTATTTCTCCTACTACTACTGCTACTGCTACTATTTTAACGACTACTACTTCCACTACTACTACTACTACTACAATCACTACTACTACTACTACTAGTTGACTTTCCTAACTACTACTATTACTTCTAGTACTATGAGTATAGATACTACTAGTACAAATAATACCACTACTACTGTTACTACGACTGCAATTGGTAGTATCGCTACTATTGCTACTACTAAGACTACTGCGACAATGGTTACTACAACTACTACCACTGCTACAATCGCTACTATTCCTACTAGTGCTGCTACTATCACTACTACGGCTACTGCTGCGGCTACTACTTCTGCTACTGCCAACACAACTAGTACAAGAACGACGACTACTACTACTACTTCTACTACTACTACAGTTATTACTATTACCACTTCTACTAAACCTACTATAACAACTACTGCTACTATTACTTCTGCTTCAACAACAACAACAACTACTAGTACTACTACAACTATTGCTACTACTACTATAACTACTACTACAACTACAACTGCTACAACAACTACTACTACTATGACAACTACAACAACTACTTCAACTATTGCAGGAGCATCAACAAAATTGCCACAACATTACTACTATTACTACTACTACTACTACTAGTACTACTACTGCTACTATTACTTCTCTTACTACTACTACTACTGCAACTGCAACTACAACAACTACTACTGCTACTACAACTGCTCCTACTACGACCACCACTGCTGCTACCACAGCTATACTGCTACTAGTACTACTTCTACTAGTACTATAACTACTATTGCTTCTACTGCTGCTCTACTGCTACTACTGTTACGGCTACTATTGCTACTACGACAACTACAACAACTCCTTGTACAACTACCACTAAAACTACTACTACGAATTATGCTATTACTACTACTAATGCTACAAATACCATATCTACTACTATTGCTACTACTGCTGCTAATGTTGCTACTATTGCTACCACTACTACTACTGCTATTGCTACGACAACTATTTCTACTACAATTGCTGCTACTACTATTACTAATGCGACTGCTACTACTACTATTGCTACTGCTACAGCTGCAACTACTACTACTACTAATGCTACTACTACTACACCTACTAATATTGCTACTACTACTGCTGCAACTACTACTACTACTACTAATGCTACTACTACTATACCTACTAATATTGCTACTACTACTGCTAGTGATACTACAAATTCTACTATTACTATTGCTGATACTAGTGCCACTCCTACTACTACTATTACTAATACTACTATTACTATAACTACTACTACTACTCCTGCTACTATGACTACTGCTACTATTACTACTACTACTGCTGCTGCGACTATTGTTGTTGCTACTGCTGCTGCTACTACTACTACTACTACTACTACTACTACTATTACTACTAATACTACAACCACTATTCCTACTACAATTACTACTGTAACTACTACTACTACTACTATAACAACAACTAAAGCTACTACTACTACTTTTCCTACCACAATTACAACAAGTACAATGACAGCTACTTATACTGTCACTACTGCTACTACTGCTGCCCCAACTACTATTGCTGCTACTACTACAACTACAACTACTACTACTTCTACCACCACAACTACAACTACTGCTACTATTGCTTCTAGTGCTGCTTCTACTACTACTACTCCAACAATGGCCACTTCTGCTACCGTTACTATGACTGCTGCTACTACTGCGACTGCTACTAATATTACAACAACAACTACGACTACAACTACTACCGCTCCTACTACTACAACTACTATTACCACTACAACTACTACTACTGCTACTACTACTACTACTCATGCTACTTCCTCTACGACTACTAGTACTACTACTACTTCTGCTACGACTACTACTACTGCTACTACTACTGCTGCTACTGCTACTACTACTACTACAATTATTACTACTACTACTACTACTACCACTACTAGTACTACTTCTTCTCCTACAACTACAACTACTACTACGACTAATGTTGCTACTACTACTACTGCTGCTATAGCTACTAGTACCATAACAACAACTACTGCTTTTGGTACTACATCTACTACAACTACTGCTACAATTGCTACTGCTACTTCAACTACTTCTCATACTACTACTACTACTACAACTCCTAATAGTACAATTGCTACTACTACTGCGACTTCTACTGCTACAAATAGTACTACTACTACTACTACTACTTCTACTACTGCTACTGCTACTGCAACTACAACTAGTACTACTGCTACTACTACTGCTACTACAGCTGCTAATACTACTACTATTGCTATGACTACAACTCCAATACAACTGCTCTTACTATAACTACTAGTACTGCTGCTACTGATGCAACTACTACGGTTGCTGCTACTACTTCTACCACTACTGTCACTGTTACTACTACTAGTACTACAGCTACTACTACTAATACTACTATTATGACAACTGCGGCTGCTGCTACAGCAACAACTACTACTAGTACTACTACTACTTTTGCCGCTACCACTACTACTACTTTTGCCGCTACTACTACTACTGCTGGTGCTATTGCTACTGCGACAACTACTACTACTACTACCACAGCTATTACTACTACTACTACTGCCGTAGATACTATTGCTACTTCTGCTCGTTCGTAGGGGTCTCCCTTTTTGGATGGAGGGTAAACGCCCTAATCCTCAGTCCGGGTGTGCTATTAAGGGTAACAAAAAGCTAAGCTCTAGGTTGGTTGGTGGTAGGTATAGGGCTCCTTCTTGTCTTTTCAGCTTGTCACTATTCCTCCTATCTTTCAATGCCTTCCACCCATGACTGCCCAGTACTTGTAAGATGTGTCTACCCTCTAAAACCTGACACGGGAGAGGAAATAGTATTGCCACGAGGCAAACAGCTCCTTTCTAAGCTCAGGGAAGAAGACCTAGTCCATCTTTCTTTTCGAGCCATCAATAACTACCATATTTTCAACAAGTCCTGCTATCCCTTCAAGAGGTCCAACTTTCCTTTCACCAGTTGGTCAGTTATGGAGGACTCTGTCTGGTAGAATCCCATATTTTCATAATATCTTTTTCTTTTCTCACTTGCAGTGTGAACTAAAGAAAGAATTATTTAGGTGCATTGATATGTTCAAATCAGATTACTGAGCTTGTGTTCAGCGAACCAGCGCAGGCTTTGAGGCCAAGTATTGTATCATTTTTAAGAAAGATCTTATCCTTTCTTTCCCTCGTATCATGACCAAAGCAAAGCCTCTTGTTGTGGGGTATCCCTTGTGACTCTTATGACGACATGAATTTCTCTAGTTGGTATTCAGTAAGCCAACATGGACTCTAAGGCCAGTGATTTTGATGGATTTCCAAAATATTTTATAGTTTCCGTCTTTCTCATCTGTTTAAAAGGAATTTGGGCATAGACAATAATAACCAAGGAAGAGTTGCGGGTTAGCTCTATTGTTGCTAGGGCTGTCAGTAAAGCGGTCGAGTCTCTTTCAGTTACCCCTGTAGTCTCTCGAAGGTGCAATAAAGGGGCGGGCTAGCGTTACTCTTATCAAAATTTTGTATAGAAAAGAAAGAATAAAGCAAGGAATCTTAATTCTATCACACTAGTATCTCTCATTAAGCTATATAGGTTTTGAAAAGCCAGCACCCAAAGGTGCTTGATTAAAGCCAGTCACCGTGGGGTAGAGTAGGAACTAACCTATAGCTTACTGAAAAATGCCTCATTTGCTCAGAAACTTGGTTGTTTGTCTTTTTTTTTTCTCCCATGCTTTACTTTGGTCAACAATCAACCATAGTTGATGTTTAGTCAGAATCAGTTTCTCTTTTTTTGGGGGGGAGCATAACAACAAAAGAATGAAGGGAATTATGGAAACATTTTGTTATGGTCTAACTATATTCATAATTGTAGGATCATTTTCTCTTGGATTTTATACATTTAATAGTGCGGCACTTAGGAACCTTACCTTTTGTTAATTTGCATCAACCGGCTCCTAACCAGGGGATCCCACCAGTGCCCGTTCCCACTCCCACTCCCCTTCCCTATTTTGTAGTAGACGCTGTGATTAATAGCCCACTTGAGTAATATCCATCTTTGTTTATGCTGCTAACTCTCAGTTTGGTCCTACTTTTGGTTTGTTTTGTTACTAAAAGGGAGGAGGAAACTAAGTACCAAATGCTTGGCAATCCTCGGTAGAGCTTATTCATGATTTCATTATCACCCATTTGTTAAGCATATCAAAAATGAGTCCATAAAGTGTGGTATTAGGTACAAAGGTACCATGATTCATCAACTACGATACAAATGGAGTTTCTTTCAGCCAACTACAAAGCTTGATTAAACACAAGCCCAACAAATGAAATGAAAATAGTGAAGTTCCCTCCAACCTCGTGCGTCAGCAAAGAATTCACAGCGGAACTGATTATAGATAGGTAGTGCAGAAAGTGCAAGAATATACCTTTCAAAGGATGTCCCGACCAACCAATGCTGAATGAAGGAATCCTTGGCCAGGGAGTCAACCGATAAATCAATTATTTTCTTGTTAGAACGCATGTGTTAAGCATATAGATTATCCCTTTCAGCAGTCAAAGTGAATTTAGTTTTTTTCAAAATTCTTCACAAACTTCATCTTTCTCCTGCCTGAAAGTCATAGAAAGAAGGCCTTTGCCCTCCTCTATCCCAGCTTTCTAGGACCGCCTATGGCCTGGTCCACTTGTGGCTAAGCTCTTTGGGGAGAGGGTGTAGCGAGACCGACGGAAGAAGAAAGAAAAGAACATCTATATATGATATTTGTAGTGAGACTAAGCTTGAAGTGTGTTCTTTGGAGCAAGCTTCTGAGTGAGCTTCCTTCCTTTGGGTTACACTTTCCAGTCTCAAGGATATCTTTGAACATCCCAATCAAGTAATATCATAGATAAAGCCTCGATAGGCAACTCACAGATGTTAGAGAATAAGCAATACTTCTCTTGTGTTGTCCGTAGGAGTGAGATAACATCAAAAGAAATGGGTAGTGCAGGCTGGGAATTGTGATCAAATGGAGTGATAAGCCATATTCAAAGGGTAGGTTGGCATAGTGGGGTTAAGTGCTGGCGAGGTTAAGTAGCGGCGCATACATTCATTCTGGTTCGGTATGCCTCGTTTGGTGAGGTTTGAGTTCGCTATGTGGTATCTTTTATAGAATAGTAGTTAGTATAGAAGAGTGAATCTTGGAGCTAGGTATCGAATATCTTGCAGTGAAGTATCTAATAAAGAAGGGTTAGCTCGATTGCTTGACTGCCAACATGTATTTGATCTCCCATAATGGTATCGAATTTGTGCTTCAGTTCCATACCCTGATCATTCTGGTTCAAAGAAAAATGCTTTCGTTGTCTATCTCACAACAGGCGGTGATGGAACTACAAGACTCTTACTCGGGAGAGAATCCCAAGCAGCAAAGGAAGAAAGCATCGAGAAATAAATGTAGTAGGCATTCGAGGTATGACTCGTTGGTTGGGTAGTAGGATAGCATATGTCGCACCGGTCCCATGCCTACTCCGTTTGCCACTCCGAAGAAAGGACTAGACTTGTCATCATGTTCGTGTAGTGAGCTTGTGTTAGCAAGAACTACAACCCAAAATAGAAGAAATGTAAGCCAAGAATCTTCCTACTATGCCTACCTCCAAAGCATAATGCGCAAGGTCAGAAGCTGATCCACTTTCATTGCTCTGGAACAAGAACAGCGATTGTGCTACACGGTATTGACTTGAAACCAATCTTGCCTATATCGTGTCCATACCTTTTCCCATGACCAGTTCGAAGCTGACTTTTCTCCCACCGAGAAATGAGAATTGAGAAGCTGTCCCATCCCACGCCTACTACAAGACTTTCAATCAACCCTAATTGTGAAGTCCACTCCACTGAAAAGAAAGGATAGGTAGGGTACATTTATCGAAGTTTGAAGAGGGATGATGGAAGCTCTGTAGCTCTAATGAGAAGAGAGAATCTTTATTGGTTGACTACACTACATGACTTTCTTTCTTGCCACAAGAAGGGGATGCTATCAAATTGGTTCTTTGCTTCTTTCTTTTCCTATGCTCACTCTATCTTATCAGAAGGACAGCTAGCTCTCCTATCTCCACTTTCAAGATAAATACTAAATTCTGTGTGGAATAAAAGAAAAAAATAACTGATGGATATCCAGCACTTTAGAGGGAATGCTTTTACGAAGACTAGCACTTTAGTGTGACTGTGCCAAGGTGAAGTTCTGAAGTTCATCGTAAGGGTATCGACTCCATCTCTTTTTTCTTTCCATAAAGCATCGAAGTCAACTGCATGGCAAGCCTAACCCTTGCTCTTTTAGTTCCTGGTCGTAAGAGCTTACTTTTTTTTTTCCCTTGCGAAGAAAGAAGGTTACTTTAAAGTGAAAATTGTGAAGAAAGAAATTCTTTCCCTTTCTTTCTCCATTGCTTATTCATTTTTATTCTTTCTTATTTTTTTGGTGTCAGTCGATGAATGGTATGAGTTCGGTATCTCATCATATATCATCTATTTCATTTAGTACCATACGTTGGGAACGGGAATGGGAAACGAAAAAAGAGTTGTAGCTCGGTATCTCATTTCATTTCTTGGAGCTCAGAACGTCAAGTGTTTGAATCCCATGGGTTTTGGCAAAGGGAGAAAGAAGCTGTCCTAGTGGCGGAGGGTGCACAACCCCTTCTCTGCTCCTTTCTTGAGCGTTTCACACGTTGCTCTTCGATTCTGCCTCTCTACTATCATGGTAGTTGTCTCTATGTAGTGGTCGGCCTTTGTTAAGCTTCTAAGAAGTGACTAGTCAAGTCTACAAAGAGAAGTACTTGCTTCCCCCCTTCGCCTCTCCATCGCCATGCCACATCATCTATAATAACCGGCTAGTCGGAACATGTACAAAACCAGGCGGAGTGCCGGGTTGGGAATCGCAAGTAGAAGTCTGTGTAGGAAAGAAAGGTTTGAAAATGGCTGGATTAGCAAGAGGGAGGGTGGCTCCACCCTAAAATAAAGGTGTACGTACATAAAAAGAGGCTAGTTATGTCAGTCCCCTTCCCATCTATATTGATCGGGAAGAGGGGGAGGCTCTTGCGGAAGCCCTACCCGTCCTTCTCTATTTTGAGGGATCCCTCATATTGATGATTCCAGGCTTCACA
>RXID01001459.1:0-13941 GCA_005019695.1 Trichopus zeylanicus subsp. travancoricus | reverse complement strand
TGCTACTACTACTTCTTCTACTACTGCTACTAGAGCTACTAGTACTACTACCACTACTACTACTACTGCTACTACTCTAGCTGTTGCTACAGTTGCTGCTGCTTCTACTGCTACTACTACTACTACTTCAGTAACTACTACTACTACCGCAATTACTACAACAACTAGCACGACCACTACTACGACTACTAGTACTACTACTACTACTACTGCAACTACTACTACTAATACTACTATTACTGCTACTACAACTATTGCTATAGCTACAACAACTACTGCGGCTACGGCTGCTTCTACTACTACTAATGCTACTGTTGCCACTGCTACTACTACTACAAGAATAACAACTACTACTACTATGTCTATTGTTGCTACTTCTACTACTACTACTGTGGCTACGACTGCTACTACTGCTACTAGTACTACTACGACAAGAACAATAACAACAACAACAACTTCTACTATAACTATTACTTCTACTACTGCTAATGCTACTACTAGTACTATTATGATAATTGCTACTACAACTACCACTACTACTGCTACTGTCAGCACCCCTAGTACTACGACTACTACTACTACTACAATTAATACAATTGCTACTACTGCTGCTGCTGCAACTACTGCTACTATTACAACTACAACTACTACTCCTACCACTACAAATACTACAATTACTTCAACTACTACAACTACCACAACAACTAGTACTCCAACTACTCCTACTACTCCTACTACTGCTGCTGCTGCTACCACTACTATTATTATTACTTCCCCTCGCACTACTACTCCTGCTACTACTACTACTACAACTACTACTACAAGTACTGCTGCCTCTACTGCTACCATTATGATTACCTCCACTACTACTACCACCACTACATCTACTCCAACTAATACTACTATGGCTACAACAACTACTATGATTTCTACTACTACTACTACTACTACAACAACAACAACAACAACTACTACTACTACTAATACTAGTACTAATGCTACTACCTCTGCAACTGCTATTACTACTATTACTTCACTAACTATGACTACTAAAGCGGCCACTGCAATTGCTACTACCACTACTACTCCTATTACTGCTCCCGCTGCAACTGCTACTATAACAACTACTACTACTACTGCAACTACTACTATTGCAATACGACTTCCACTGCTACTACGGCTACTTCTGCAACTACAATTACTACTACTAATACCATTACTACTATTAGTACTACTACGACTACTACTACTACTACTACTACTAGTGCGACCACTAGTTCTCCTGCTACTACTGCTGTCACTACTACTACAAGTATAGCTACTGGAACTGCTACTACTACTCAATCAAACACCGCTACTGCTACTATTGCGACTACTACTACTCCTCCTCCTCCTACAACTACTTCAACTACTACTATTACTTCGCCGAATACTACTACTACTGCTAGTACTACTACATCTACTACTACATGTATGAATATTACTTCTACTTCTACTAATACAACTGCTACACCTGCTAGTACGATAATTACTACTACTAAAATGACGACAACAACAACTGCTGCTGCTACTACTGTGCTAATGCTACTAGTGCTACCTCTACTACAAGTACAACTACTACTACTTCTACTTCTGCTACCACTACTACTGCACCTACAACTAATGCTACTGCTGCAATAGCTGCTGCTACTACTACAACAACTAATGCTTTTACGACTAATGCTACTGGTACTTACATTAATTCTGATAGAACTGCAACTATTACTACATCTGCTTCTAACACTACTACTACTTCTAATAAAATTAGTACTACAACTATTGTTTTTACTACTACTACTACTACTACTACTACTACTACTACTGCTACTGGTACTACTACTGTTGGTATTACAACTTCTACTACTACTACTTCTACTACTACAACTGTTGCTGCTACTGCTACTACGACTATTGCTGCTGTTGCAACTAATGTTGTTGTGACTACTTCTGCTATAACTACTTTTGCTACTAATAATGCTACTACTACAACTACTACTATTACTACTGTTGTTGCTGCTAAAACTATTATGATTCCTATGGGTGCTGCGAATGCTACCACAACTACTACTTCTACTATGGTTATTAATACTACTACTACTACTACTAATCCTACTACTTGTAAGACTACTGCTCCAGTTGCTACTACTGCTACTCCTACTACAATTACTGCTACTCCAACTACTACCATTTCTACTACTGCTACTTCGACTACTGCAACTATACTGCTACTGCTTCAACTATTCCTGCTACGACTACATCTTCTACTACTACTTGTGCTTTGACTACAACTGCTACAGCTACTACTACTACTACTACTAGTATTGCTGCTTCTATTGATTTTGTTGCTACAACAACAAGTACTACTACCACTACTGATGATACTACTACCACTACTACTACTACTACTATTTCTACTACTGCTACTGCTTCCACAACTACTATTAGTGCTGCTACCGCTACTACTACTACTACTTCTTCAACTACTACTACAACTACCGCTACAACAACTACTGCTACTGCTACTATTGCTGCTACTACAGCGACTACTACTACTATTACAACACTACTACTTTTGCTGTTGTTGCTGCTACTACTAGTGCTACTGCAACTACAGTTGCTGCGACTACTGCTATTTCCGCTGCTACTTCTACTGCTGCTGCAATTACAACTACTACGACTGTAGCTCTCGTACTACTACTACTACTACTACTACTACTACTACAATAACCACTACTACTAGTACCACTGCTATTACTACTACTATTGCTACTACGATTACTATTGCTACTAATACTACTTCATCTACTACTACAACTACAGCTAGAACAACCACTGCTACTACTACAATTATAGTTACTACTATTGCTACTGTTGTTGCTATTGCAACTACAAGTACTGCTACGAGTCGTACTACAGCTATAACTACTACTACTACTGCGACTACTGTTATTATTGCTACTACTACTACTACTACTATTACACAACTACTACAACAACTACTATAAATATTACTATAACTACTTTGACTACTACCATTACTACTAATACTACTACTACTACTACTACTACTACTACTACTATTACTACTACTGCTACAACTACTACAACTATTGATGCTCCTCCTCCTCCTCCTCCTCCTCCTCCTAGTACTACTACTAGTACTACTACCACAACTACTACTACAACTACTACTACTACGACTATTATGACAACTATTGCTACTACTACTACAACTACTACGATTCCTACTACTCCCACAAGTACTATTATTACTAATACCAGAATTATTACTATGATTATTACTACTACTACTCATACTACTACTACTACTACTACAATAACAACTACTGCTATTACTATTACTACTTCTACTACTTCTACCGCTACTTCCTCTGCTACTCCCACTACAACTACAATCACTATTACGAAAACTGCTGCTACGACAGCTGCTACTACGACTACCACTACTTCTTCTTCTACTCCTACTCCTATTACTACTCCTATTACTACTGCTACTACTGCTACTTGTATTGCTACTCCTACTACTACTACTACTACTCCTCCTCCTCTTCCTCCTTCGATGACTACTATTACACAATTGCTACTTTTGGTATGACTAATGCTACTACTAGTACTACTACCACCACTACTACTACTACTATAGCTACTACTACTGTTGGTACGGCTACTAGTACTACTCCTACTACTACTACTACTACTACTGCATATAACTACTCCCATCGCAACTACAGCTACTACTACTATTACAGCCTCTAATACTGCTACAATTACTTGTACTACTACTGTGCTCCTCCTACTACTGCTGCTCCTCCTCCTCCTCCTACTACTACTGCTGCTATAGCTATCGCTACTACTACTACCACTACTGCTACTACTATAGCTACTGCTACAACTTCTACTGCTACTACTACTATAACTACTGCTATTATAACTGCTAATACTCATACAACTATTACTACTACTTTAACTACTACAACTTCTATTAATACTGAGGTTGCTGCTATTGCTGCCACAACTGCTACTGCTACTATTGCTGCTGCTGCTACTACAACTACAGCTACTACTGCCACTACTACTAATCAACCTTCCACTACTACTACTAATACTACTACAATTCTAGCCGCTACAACTATTACTGCTACTGCTACAACTACTTCTTTTCCAACGACTATTACCTCAGCTACAAGAACAGCTACTACTACTACTACTATTACTACTACAAGTACTATTGCTATAACGACTACAACAACAACAACAACTACTACTACTACTACAACTACTACTACTTCTTCTAATGCTGTGAGTACTAGGACTTCAACTACTAATGCTACTATTGATTATGTAGCTACAACAACAACAACTACTGCTGCTACTACAACTACTACTACTACTATTGCCACTACTACTACTACTGCTACTAATACTATTACTACTACTACGGCTACAACAACTACTACTACTTATACTAGTACTACAACTACCACTATGATAGCTACTTCTACTGCTACTATTAATACCACTACTACAGCGGCTACTATGACTACTACAGCACTACTAGTTCTACTGTTGTTGTTGCTACTACTACTGCCACTACTCTTGTAACTCCTACTAATTCTGCTGCACTTGTAACTACTACTACTACTACTACTACAATGACCACTACTACTACATTTGCACAATAATGAAAACTTGTTCTGTTACTACTGTTAGTACTACTACTATTGCTGCTACTGTTATAACAACAACAACAACAACTGCTGCTACTACTACTAATGCTACTACAACTACTACACTACCACTTGTACTACTACTGCAACTACTAATACTACAACTAGTACTTGTACTACTACTGCAACTACTAATACTACAACTAGTACTTGTACTACTACTGCAACTACTATTACTACTACTATGATGACTATTGCTACTACTACTACTACTGCTGCTGCTGCTACAATAATAAGAACAATAATAACAACTATAAATACTAGTAATATTCCAACTACTACAACTGCTGCTACTGCTACAACTACTACTACCACTACATCTAGTTTTACTACTGGTAGAACTGCTACTGCTGCTTCTACTACTACACCAACTACTACTACAACAATAACAACTACTTCTAATACAACTACTATTCCAACTACTACAACTACTACTAGTGCCACTACCTCTACTACTACAAATACTACAACAACTACTACTACTGCTACTATTACTTCTACTTCTACTACCACAACTGCGACTACTGCAAGTACTACAACAACTATTACTATGAGAACAATAACAACTACTACCACCATTGCACTAATGCTACTCGTACTACTACAACTACTACTACTTCTACAGCTGCTACGACTACTACTATCACTATAATTAATGCTATTGCTGCAATAACAACTGCTACTCCTACAACAACAAATGCCACTACTGCCACTACTTCTACCACTACTAATCGTACTTACATTAATTCTGCTAGTATTGCTACTACTGCCACTACTTCTACCACTACTACTACTTCTACTACTATAAGTACTAAAACTACTGCTTCTACTACTACTACTAATACTACTACTACTATTACTGCTACTGCTACCGCTACAATTGCTGCTACAGCTTCTACGACAACTACCACGACTACTGTTGGTACTACTACTACTACTATTACTACTACTAGTACTACTACTCCTCTCCTCCTCCTCCTCTTCCTCCTACTCCTACTACTACTAATACTGTTACCACTACTACTACTACTACTACTACTATTACTACTACTACTACTATAACTACTACTACTACTACTACCCCTGCTGCTACTGCTACTACTACTGTTGCTGTGAGTATTTCAACTACTACAACATCTACTACTACTACTGCAACTACTACTACTACTATTACTGCTATTGTTGCTGCTGAAACTACAACAACTATCTACGGGTGCTGCTTTTGCTACTGCTAGTGCTACTTCTACTGCGGCTATTAATAGTACTATTGCTACTACTACTACTACTTCTACTGCAACTACTACTACTAGAACTATTGCTACTGCTCATCCTACTACTTCAACAACTACTGTTGTTGTTGCTACTACTGTGGCTCCTACTACTAATAATGCTACACCTACTATAACTATTTCTACTTATGCTACTACTATGACTGGAACTTAACTGCTACTGCTTCAACTATTTCTGCTACAACTTCATCTTATACTGCTACTGGTGCTACGACTATTACCACTACTACTCCTGCTACTACCTCTACTATTGCTACTACTACTTCTACTACTAGAACTACTACTAATACTACTTCTATTTATTCTGCTGCTACAACAACAACTACTACTGCTACTGCTACTGCTGCTACTACAACTACTAATGCAGCTGCTGCTACTACTACTACTATTTCTACTGCTGCTGCTGCTACTACTAATATAATTACTGCTACTATGCGACTACTACTACAATTACTTCTACTACTACTACAATTACTGCTACAGTAACTTCTACTACTGCTATTATCACTACTACTACGGCAACTACAACTACTATTACAACACTACCACTTCTGCTTTTGTTGTCGCTATTACTGGTGCTATTAAAATTACAGTTGCTGTGACTATGGCTATTACTACTGCTTCAACTGCTGTTGCTGCTCTTACACCTACTACTATGGCTAGTCTCATACTACTACTACCACTACTACTACTACTACTACTACTACTACTACTACTACTACTACTACTACTGCTGCTGCTGCTGCTGCTGCTGCTGCTGCTGCTACTAGTAGTAGTAGTAGTAGTAGTAGTAGTAGTAGTAGTAGTAGTAGTAGAAGTAGTAGTAGTAGTACTACTGCTACCACTACTACGATGACGATGACAACAACAATAACAACAACAACTACTACTACTAGTACTACTACCACTAGCACTACTATTACAACTACTACTGCAGCTATTTCTACTACTACTACTACTACTACTACTACTACTACTGCTGCTGCTGCTGCTGCAAGAACTACTATTTCTAACACTATCACTACTACTATTATAAAAAATGTTATTACTAACACTACTATTATTACTACAACAACTACTACTACTACCACTACTCCTACTAGTACGACTATAACAACAACAACAACTACTACTACTATTACTGCTACTACTTCTACTGATGCTTCTTCCACTACTCCAACTACTACCACTGTTACTACTGCTACTACTACTACTGCTACTTCTATTACTTCTGCTACTACTACTACTTGTACTGGTACTCCTACCACTACTCCTACTACTACCACTCCCCCCACGAATACTATGGTTACTATTACTATTGCTGCTATAACGGCTACTATTAATACTACTACTATTACCACCATGACTACTACTACTACTACTACAACTACTGCTACTACTACAGCTACTACGGCTACTACTACTACTCCTCCTCCAATTTCTACTCCTACTACTACCACTACGACTACTACTACTATTATTGCTACTACAATTTCCAGTACTACCACTAATGTTAATACTATAACAACTACTACAAGTACTATTATTACTATTCATTTTGCTGCTACAACTACAACTACTACTGCTGCTGCTACGACTACTTCTATAGCTAGTGCTACTACTATTACTGCTGCCATGGCTACTACTACTGCTACTACCACTTCTACTACTACTACCACTACTTCTACTACTACTAGAACTATAGCTTCAACAACCACTGTTACTGCTAATATTACAGTTACTACTACTACAACCATTGTTGCTACTGCAACTACCGCTACTACTACGGGTCCTACTACTGCTACTACTACTATGACCACTTTCACTATTGGTACTGCTGCTACTCGTACTGCTTTTACTACTACTCCTACTACTACTGTTTCTACAACTGCAACTACTATGCTGCAACTATACTGCTATTGATACTACTACTACTACTACTTTTGATACTACTACTGCGGCAGCTATCACTACTATTATTGCTACTATGGCTACTGCTACTACTACTACTACTTCTACTACTATTACAACTAATGCTACAACAACTATAGCTTCTGCCACTATTACTACTACTACAGCGACTACTACTACAATTACAACCCCACTACTTCTATTGTTGTTGCCACTACTACTAGTGCTACTACAACTATAGTTGTTGTGACTACTACAACTACTACTGCTACTGCTCTCCTCTTCCTCCTCTTACTACTACCACCGCTACTGCTACTACTGCTATTACTGCTACTACAGCGACTACAACTATAATTACAAGCCTACTACTTCTGCTGCTGTTGCCGCTAAAACTAGTGCTACTACAACTACAATTGCTGTGACTACCGCTACCATTGCTACTACTGCTGCTGCTGCTCTTACTACTACTAATACTCCTGCACACCTACTACGACTATGACTACAACTTCCACTACAACTAATCCTACTACTACTACTACAACAACAACAACAGTAACAACAACAACAATAACTGCTACTACTACTACTACTTCTGCTGCTGCTGCTGCTTTACTACTACTGCAGCTGCTGCTGCTCTACTACTACTACTACTTCTGCCCCTACAAATACTACTACTACTACTACTACAGTTATAGTTGCTAGTACTACTACTAATAGTACTATTACTGCTGCTACTACTAGTACAACAACAACAACTACTACAACTACTACTGCTACCACTGCTGCTCTACCACTACAACTATAGCTAATACAACAACAACAACAACAATTGCTACTACTACTACTACTACTACAACAACAACAACAACAACAACTACTACTACAACTACTACTACTACCCCTACAACTACTACTGCTGCTGCTACTATAGCTATAGTTGCTAGTACTATTAGTAATAGTACTGCTACTACTATTACTACTAGTACTGCTGCTACTATTTATTTCGCTGCTGTAACTACAACTACTACTGCTACTACTGCTGCTCTACTACTAAAACTATTCCTACTACTACGATTACTACTACTTCTACTACTACTACAACTACAACTACAACAACCACTACTACTGCTATTATTACAATTACTACAGCTTCTACTATTGCGACTACTACTACTACTACGATATTGCTACAACCACAACACAGCTAATTTTGCTGTTGTTCCCTCATCTACTACTGCTACGTTAACTACATTTTATGGGACTAGTACCACTAATCAAACTACTACTACTGCTACTTCTACTAAAACTGCTATAACTACCACTGTAGCTCCTACAATTGCAACTACTACTATTTCTACTACTACTACTACTACTACTGCAGCTGCTGCTCCTACTTCTGCTACAACTACTACTGCTACTACTACTACTACTATTATTACAACTACTACAACTACTACTACTATAACTATTACTACTGCTGCTACTACTATTACAATAACTACTATTATTACTATAACTACTACAACTATTACAACTACTATAATTACTATAACTATTACTACTAACACTACAACTATTACTACTACTAGTACTACTACTATTACTGCTACTACTATTACTACTACTACTACTATTACCGCTACTACTATTACTGACTACTACAACAACTACCACTATTGTAACTATTATTACTACCGCTACTACTGTTACTACAACTACTGCTACTATTACTACTACGACTACTACGATTACTACTACTACTACTACTACTATTACTACTATTACTACTACTACTACTACTACTACTACTACTACGATTACTACTACTACTACTACTACTATTACTACTATTACTACTACTACTACAATTACTACTACTACTATTTCTCCAACTACTACTACTACTGCTACTACTACAATTACTACTACTACTATTACTCAAGAAACTACTATGACAACAAACTACTACTACGATTACTTCTACTACTGCAAACTAACTATTACTACTATCCCTACGCTACAATATTCACTAATAGACTATTATTCCTACAATACTACTAGTAGTACTTTCTACTTTCTACCTATTACTTACTACTCTGATTGACTACTCCTCCCTACTATACTGCTGCTGCTTTACTCTTTTGGATGCTTTACTACCTTTTGCGGCTACGGCGCGACGCCTCCGACAAAACAACGACGGATGGAGACGATGACAAGACTGCGGGGACTACGACTAGCAGCGCAAACGACGACAAAACCTAACGAGAGATGCGTACTACTACGACGACTCCAATTGTACTAGCTACTTCGACTGCTATGCACGACGGGTGCTTGCTACTCCTCCTACTGCTCCTAATACTACTACTACTACCATTGATACTACTACGACTACTATTACACTACTACTACATTTGATACGACTAATACTACTGCTAATACTACTACCACCACTACTACTACAACTACTGCTGCTGCTGCTATGACAACTTCTTCTACTCCTACTACTACTACTATAACTACAACTACTCCTATCGCTACTACTACTACTTCTACTATAATTGCCTCTAATACTGCTATAGCTGCAACTACTGCTACAACAACTTCTGCTGCTACTACTTATACTACTGCTACAACTATCGCTACTACTACTACTACTACTACTACTGCAACTACTGCAACTACTACTTCAACTTCTACTACTACTACTGCTGCTAATACAACTGCTACTAATGCTACTACTTTAACTACTACTTCTGCTCAAGTTGTTGTTGCTGCTATTGCTGCCACAACTGCTACTACTACTACTACTGCTACATAACGACTACTACTACTACTACTACTACAACTAGAGCTAATACAACTGCCACTACAAATCCAACTCTACTACTACAAGTAATACTACTAGAATTACTGCTGCTACTACTATAACTTCTACTGCAACAACTACTTCTTTTCCTATGGCTATTACTTCTGCTACTAGTTTTGCTACTACTACTATTACTATTATTACTACAAATGGTACTGCTACAACGACTGCAACTACTGCTGCTACTACTACTACTACTACTTGTAATTTTGTTGGTACTAAAATTGCTACTAGTGCTACTTCTACTCCTAATATTATTGTTACTACTACTACTTCTACAACTTCTGCTACTATTGATTTTGTTGCTACAACAACAACTACTACTACTCTGGCTACTACAAAGACTACTACAACTAATGTTACTACTACTGCTACTGCTATTGCTACTACTACTACAAGAACAACAACTACTACTAATACTATTACTACTGTCACTACTACAAGTACTACTGCTAGTACTACAAGTACAATTACTAGTACTGCAAGTAGTACTACTAGAACTACAAGTACTACTACTAATTCTTCTACTACTACTACTACTATTACTACTACTACTATTATTACTACTAATACTACTACTACAAATACTACTACTACAACTACAACTACAACTACTGCTACTATTACTATTACTACTACCCTTACTACTAGTCCTATGACTACTATTATTGCTAATACACCTATTATTACTAGTACTACTACTATTACTCCTACTACAACTGCTACTAGTACTAGTACTACAATTGCTACTACTTCTATTACTTCTACTGCAACTTCTTCTACTACTCCTGCTACAAATACGATTACCATTACTATTACTATTATTGCTACTACAACGACTAATATTTCTATTACTACTGCTACTACTATGACTCTACTGCTACTCCTACTGCTACGGCTACTGCTGTTACTGCTGCTATTACTGCTACTGCTACTGCTACTGCTCCTACTGCTTCTTCTGCTACTTCTACTACTACTACCACTACTATTACTACCAAGGTTTTATAACTCGGTATCTGTTTCGGTTTTGGGACCCAGCGAAACTGATACATTTGAGCTATTTCGGTTTCGGCCGAAAGATTTTTTTAAATTATTAATTGGGTGTTGACTAGAGCTTGACTATATTTTGACTGTACTTTGACTTCAAATTAAAAATATGATAAAATATTGGAAAAAATTTGAAAAATTAGGAATGAATTTATACTTAATTTTACCATAATATTAAATATTATTTTAGTTAATTAATATTAATTTGGATAATTAGTCACTGATATTGTCTACTTTTAATATATATTAGTGTATTAACAAAACATATAAGAAATAATATGAATATGATTAAAAGTTCAAAATTAACATAAGCACATTTAACTTTTCATTAAAATATACATCACACATACATAATTTATAAATTATAAGATTATACAACTAATCATCATAATCATCATCAGTTGAGTTTGGAACAGTTGGGTTTGGAATTACAAATTCAGTACCTGGATGATCCGGACGAGCATTTGTAGGCATATGAGCCAGAACAACTAGCTCTGCACGATCTCATGGCAGCGGTTCTGAAGTATAACCATTCATCGATGGTCCAAAATGAAAATTATAATTTGACTAAAATTTAACTTTATTTTAAATATTTTTTAACTTCAAATTAGAAACTATAATATGTTTAAAAATTTTAAAAAATAATGAATAATTACGTGAATAATATTATGTATGTGAACAGTAGCTGGCAGAAACCGATAAAGACGTCAAAATCAAATTGGCGATAGTGCTATCCCCAGTGTAAGGCCGGCCTCATCTTGCGAGAGTACGGGACAGGTCGGTGAGGGCGCGAGATAGGCGAGGGAGCGGTGGTAGACTAGCGAGTGCGCAGGGCCCTTGGGCTCAGACACGAAGTCGGCATGAGTCCTCCCCCTTCCCCCCCCCCCCCCCCGGGCCTGCTCGTACTCGAGCCCAGCGAGCTTGCCCGAGAGCATGATCCCGGCGTGCTCTTGCCCCCTTGCGGGATCCCTGCGAGCTCCTTCCCGCATGCACACTCGAGCAAGGCGAGCTCCCACTCCCGCGCACTCGAGCCCGCCCGCGCTCCCGCCTGTGCTCCTTGGTGAAGATGAACAGTAATGAACAATAATGAATAGTAAACCCTAACCGAAACCGAAAATAGGGTTTTAGTTCGGGACCAGCTGAAACTGCAAAACGTGATTACTACTATGACATATGTTGTTGCGATTACTGCTACTACTATGACTTCTATAACAACAACTACTATGACTTCACTACTACTCCTACTCCTATTACTACTCTTACTACTACCGCTACTACTACAACATGTCTTGCTACTCCTACTACTACACATACAACTACTCCTACTAATACTACTACCACCACCACCACTACCACTACTACTACTAGTACTAGTACTACTGTTGCTATAGCAACTACTACTACTCCCACTACTATTACTGCTACAACTTCTCCCATCGATATTACTACTACTACTACTATTACTGCAACTAATACTGGTACAGCTACTACTACTACTATAACAAGTTCTACTACTACTACTGCTACAATTATAGCTACTACTACTACCACTATTGCTACTACTACAACTACTGCTACAACTTCTACTACTACTACTACTACTACTACTACTACTACTACTGTAACAACTACAGCTAATACTATGACTACTATTTCTACTACTTCAACTACTACTACTTCTACTCTTACTATTGCTGTTGCTATTGTTGCCACGACTACTACTACTGCTGCTGCTACTACTACAACAACTACTACTGCAACTAATACTACAACAACATCTACTAAGCTGCTTCTACAAATCTACTACTACTGCTATAACTACTTCTTTTCCTACAACTATTACTTCTACTACTAGTACTACTACTACTGCTGCTATTACCACTACAAATGATACTACTACAATGACAACAACTACTGCTACTACTAATACAACTGCCACAACTACTTCTGCTGCTATTGCAACTACTACTACTACTACTACTACAACAACGACCACTACTACTACTCTGACGAGTATTACTAATATAACTATTGCAATAGC
>RXID01001454.1:40000-61927 GCA_005019695.1 Trichopus zeylanicus subsp. travancoricus | reverse complement strand
TATATACTACTACTACTACTACTACTACTACTACTACTACTACTACTACTACTACTACTACTACTACTACTACTACTACTACTACTACTACTACTACTACTACTACTACTACTACTACCACCACCACCGCCACCACCGCCACTAATAATGCTACTACTACTGCTACCACTAATTCTACTACTACTGCTAATACTGCTACTTCTGCTACTACTGCTACTACTACAACAATAATTACTACTACTACTAATGCTACTACTACAACAACTAGTACTACGACCACTACTGCTACGACTACTACTTCTGCTACTACTATCACAATAACTACTACTACTGCTACTGCTACTACTATTATTGTTGCTGCTACTACTGCTACAACAACAACAACAACAACTATTGCTACTGCTGTTAATATCGCTACTAACACTACTACTAATAACACTACTGCTGCTGCTACAGCAATTACTACTAGTATTGCTACTACTATTACTACTTCAATTACTAGTACAATTGCTACTACTACTACTCTTCTTACTATTGGTACTAATACTGCTAATATTAACACTACTACTACTATTGCTACTCCTCAAGCTACTCTTACTCCTACACCACCTCGTACTACAACTCCTATACCTACTGCTACTACTACTCCTACTACTTCTACTACTGCTGCCACTACAACTCCTACTCCAACTCCTCCTACTACTTCCACACCAGTACTACTACCCTTTCTACTACTAGTACAATTGCCACTATTACTACTCCTACTACTACTGTTACTACTACAACTAATATTAACTCTACTATAACTACTGCAACAACTGCTACCAATACTAGCCCTCCTACTACTTCTAGTACTACTACTACTACTATTACAGCTACTACTCCTACTACTACTACTATTGCTACAACTGCTACTACTACTACTACTACTACTCCAACTACTACTACTACTACTACTACTACTACTACTACTACTTCTTCCACAACTACATTACTACTAGGACAACTGTTTCTACTAGTACTCCTTCCGCTATTGCAACTAGTGCTACTATGAATACTATTACTACTTCTACTACTACTGCCTCTATTGCTACTGCTTCACCTACTACTACTACTACAACAACAACAACAACAACAACTACTACTACTACTACTACTACTTTCCACTACTACTAATGCTACTACAACTACTACTCCTACTACTACTTCTATAGTTGCTATGACTACTGGTCCAACTCCTCCTCCTCCTCCTCCTACTACTACTACAACCAATACTACTGCTAGTGCTATTGTTACTATTAATACTAATATTACAATGACTGCGGCTACAGTTGCTACTACAACAACAACTACTACTACTATGAGTAATACTACTGCTACTTCTACTACTACTACAAATACTACTCCTACTGCTACTAGTACAAGTCCAGTTACTACTAGCACTAATACTACAATTTATACTAGTACATCTACTACTACCACTACGGTTGCTGCTACTACTACTACTGCTGTTGCTACTACTCCAACGACTACTATTACTACTACTACTACTACAACAACTACGACTACTATGGCTACTACCACTCTTACACCAACTCGTACTGCTTCTACCACCCCTACTACTACTACTACCCCTACTCCAACTACTTCTACTACTATTACTACCAGAACTACTACTACTACAACAATAACAACAACAACTACTACTACAACTAGTACTATGACAACTAGTACAACTATGACTACTACTACAATTACTACTACTAGTAATAGTACTACTACTTCTACTACTAGTATAAATGTTGCTACTACAATTCCTACAACTACTGGTACTACTATGACTAATACTAACAACACTACTACTAGTTCTACTACTACTACTACAACTATTGCTACGGCAATGACTATTACAGCTTCTACTATTGCTGCTGCTACCACTCCTATTATTGCTGCTAGCTGCTACTAGTATTACTACTACAACTATACTACTCCTACTACTACTACTACTACTACTACTACTACTATTGCTACCATAGCTACTTCAACTACTACTACTACTACTCTTGCTACTACTTCCACAACTACTACTACAACAACAATGACTACTACTACTCCTACTGCAACTACTACTATAGCTACTACTTCTACTACTACTACTACAACAACTAGTACCGCTACAACTACCACCACTGCGGCTGCTGCTACTAATACTACAACAATAACAACAACAATTACTACTACTACTCCTACTACTTCTTCTACTACTACTACAATTACTGCAACTACTACTTCTAGCGCTACCTCCACTAATACTGCTGCTACTGTTACTTCACTTTTGTGACAACAACTACTACTAATAACACTACTTCTCCTACAACTACAACTATCACTACAAATAATACTACTACTGCTACTACTAAAACTTCTCCTACTACTACGACTACTACTCTTGCTACTATAACTGCTACTACTAGTGCCACTCCTACTACTTCAACTACTACCACCACGACTACTACTACTACTTGTACTACTACAACCACTAGGACTACTTCTACTACTCCTACTGCTACTACTACTGCTGCTGCTACTACTACCACTACCACTACTAGTACTACTATTGCTGCTGTTACAACATCAACAACTACAACTACTGCTCCTCCTCCCACTATCCCAACTACTAATCCCGCTTTTACTACAACTACTACTACTACTACTACTACAACAACAACAACAACAACTACTACCACTACTACTATTACTACTGCTACTAATACTGCTACTTCTACTACTACTACTACAACTACTACCACTGCTACTATAGCAAGTGCTACTTCCACAACAACTACTGCTTCTGTTGCTACTCATACTACTACTCCTACTACAACTACTAATACTCTAACCACCACAACAACTACTACCCCTAGTCCAACTACTTCTACTACTATTACTACTAGAACTACTACTACTACGACTACTATGACTACTACTACTACTACTACTACTACTACTACTACTACTACTACTATCACTACTACAACTACTACTACTACTTCTACTATTAGTACAATTGCTGCTACTACAACTCCTACTACTACTAGTACCACTGCAACTAATACTAACACTACTACTACTTCTACTACTCCTATTACATCTTCTACTACTACTACTGCTACTACTACTATTACTACTATGACAACAACTACTACTGCTACTACTACCACTAATAAAACTTCTCCTACTACTACTACTATTACGACTTCAGTTGCTAATACTACTACTTCAACAACTACTCCTACTACTACTACTACTGCTACTACTGCTGCTACCGCTCCTATTGCAACTACTACTACTCCTACTACTACTACTACTATAGCTACTACTCCAACTGCTACTTCTACTACTACTACTACAACAACTACAACTACTACTATGACTTTTGCTGATGCTACAGCAACGAAAACTACTACTATTTCTTCTACTACTACCACAACAACAACTACTGCTACTACTACTACTTCTTCTTCTACTAGTACTACCATAACTATTACTGCTGCTACTTCTCCTACTACCTCTACTACTACTGCTGCCACTGTTACTTCACTTCTACTACAACTACTACTTCAAATACCACTACTTCTCCTACAACTATAATGATTACTACAAATAATACTACTACTGCTACTACTACAATTACTAAAACTTCTCCTACTACTACCACTACTACTCTAGCTACGACTACTACTATTAATATTGCCACTACTACTACTTTAGCTACTAATACTACTATGACTATTACAACTTTTACTACTACTACTTCTTGGACTACTTCTACTACTCTGACTACCACATCATCTAGTCCCACTACTATTACTACTATAGCTACTACTTCTACTACTACAACAACTACTTCTACAACAACTACTACTGCCACTGTTATAGCAACAACAACAACTACTAGTGCTATTCCTCCTCCTACTACCCCAACAACTACTACCGCTACTACTACAACTACTACTACTACTTTTACAACTACTACTTCTACTACAACTGCTACTATGAAAGTACTACTAGCACTACTACTTCTGTTGCTACTCATACTACTGCTCCTACTACTACTACTAATACTCTGACTACTGCTACTACCACTACTACTACTACTACTCCTACTCCTATAGCACTGCTCCTACTACTACTTCTACTACTACTACGCCTTCTGCTGCTACAACTGCTGCAACTTCTATTTCTACTACTACTACTACTGTTGCTACTAGTACTATTACCATTACTACTACTACTACTACTTCTACGACTACTACTAATACTACTACAACTACTGTTGCGACTATTGCTACTACTACTGCTACTGCTACTGATACTACTACTACAAATACTACTTATACTACTACTTCTGTTATTTCTACTAATATTAATACTTCTACTACTTCTACTACTACTAAAACTACAACTATAACTACGAGTATTACTTTTGCTACAACTGCTACTACAACTATTGCTACTACTACTACTATGACTACTACTACTACTCTGACTAACACTACTATTTCTACTACTACTGTTGCTACTACTACTACTAGTACTACTACTACTACTACTACTACTACTACTACTACTACTACTTCTACTACCATTACTACAACTACTACTGCTACGGCTCTACGACTACTACTTCAAGTTCTGCTTTAGCTACCACTACTAATATTGCTACTAATACAACTACTGCTGCTTCTGTAACTACTGCTACTACTACTACTACTACTACAACTACTACAACCACTGCGGTCACTACTACCACGGTAACCACGACAACTAATACTACTACTACTTCTGCTACTATCGCTACTACTACCGATACTACTGCTGCAAAAATTACTACTAATACTACAATTACTACAGCAACAACTATAATTACTACAACTACAACAACAACAACAACTACTACAACTCCTTATGCTACTACTACTACTACTACTACTAGTACTTCTTCTTATTCCACTACTACCACTAATACTACTACTAATACTTCAGAAGCTCCTACTACTACCACAACTACGGCTACTATTACTACTACTGCTACTACTACTTCTACTTGTACTACTGCTACTACTATTGTTGCTGCTACTGCTACTACAGCTACTACTACTACTACTACTAATATTTTAACTACTACTACTACTACTACTACTATGACTACCACCACCACCACCACTCATACTACTGCTGCTACTGCCTATGCAGCTATTTCTACTACTTCTACTACTCCTATTGCTACTGCTACTGCCACTATTGCTGCTACTACTACTGCTACAAGTCCTACTACTACTTCTGCTTCTCTCTTACAACTAGTGCTGCTATGACCTCTACCACTACTACTCCTACTGCTACTAATACTAATACGCCTCCAACTACTAGTTGTGCTATTACTGCAACTAGCATGCCTACTACTACAACGACAACAACAACTATGACTCCTACTGCTACTACTACTCCTCCTACATCTACTACTTCAAAAGCTCCTACTACTACCACAACTACGGCTACAACTACTACTGCTACTGCTACTACTTCTACTTGTACTACTGTTACTATAGCTACTACTACTAGTAGTAATATTTCCGCTACTACTACTACCACCACCACCACCACTCATACTACTGTTGCTGCTGCCTATGCAGCTATTTCTACTACTTCTACTACCCCTATTGCTACAACAACTGTTACTATTGTGACTACTACTACTGCTACAAGTCCTACTACTACTTCTGCTTCTGCTCCTATAGCTAGTACTACTATGACCTCTACCACTACTACTCCTACTGCTACTAATACTAATACGCCTTCAACTACTACTTGCGCTATTACTGCGACTAGCATGCCTACTACTACAATGACAACAACAACTATGACTCCTACTGCTACTACCATAACAACTACTAATTCTTCTACTACTTCTACAATGACAACAACAACTACTACTACCACTACTACTACTGTTATTGATGCTACAACAACAACAACAACTACTACAACTACTACTACTTCTACTGCCACAACAACAACTACTGCTACTACTACTACTACTACTACTACTACTTGTGCTCGTACTACTACAGCTACTGCAGCTACTACTGTAACTACTACGTCTACAACTACCTCTATGATTACTGCTACTACTGTCACTTCGCTTCAACTACAACTACTACTACAAATACCACTACTTCTCCTACAACTATAACTATTATTACAAATAATACTACTACTATAACAACTAAAACTTCTCCTACTACTACCAATACATCTCTTGCGACTACTACTACTACTACTATTGCCACTACTACTATTTCAAGTACTAATACTACTACTATTACTACTAATTCTACTACTACTACAGCTAGGACTACTACAACGACTACTACTTCAACTAGTCCTGCTGCTACTACTACGATAGCTACTACTTCTACTACTACTACTACTACTGCGACTACTACTGTTGCTGCTGCTGTTTCAACAACAACAACAACTACTACTACTCCTCCTGCTACTAATGCTCCAACTACTGTTACCACTACTACTACAACTACTATTGCTACTACTACAACTATTGCTACTACTTCTACTACTACTACTTCTATTACTACTGCTACTACTACAAGTACTACTTGCACTACGGCTACTACTTCTATTGCTACTCATACTACAACTCCTACTTCTACTACTAACACTCTGACTACTACTGCTACTACTACTCCTCCTACTACTACTCCTACTCCTACACCTATTTCTTCTACTACTACTTCTACTACTACTTTCGCTACTGCTGCTACGACTACTATAACTTCTACTTCAACTACTACTACTAGTGCTACTACCATTACTATTGCTACTACTACTGCTACTAAAACTATTACTACTACTACTACTACTACTACTAATACTACTACTTCTACTACCGCTACTACTTCTACTACTAATAGTACTTCTACTACTACTAAAACTAGTACTATGACAACTACTATTGCTTTTGCTACAACTGCTACTACTACTATTGCTACTATTATTACTAATAATACTACTACAACTGCTAGTACTGCTACTCCTACGACTACTATGACTTCGATTACTATTTCTACTACTATTACTGCTACTACTACTTCTACATCGACTATCGTTACTGCCATTGCTGCCGCTATGGCTCTACAACTACTACTACTATAAGTTCTGCTATTGCTACCACTGCTACTATTGGTACTACTACAACTACTGCTACTTCTGTAACTACTACTGCTGCTACTACTGCTACAACTGCAACAATAAGAACTACTATGACAACTACTACTTCCACCGCTAGCATGACCACCATGACTACTAATACCACTACCACTACTACTACTACTACTACTACTACTGCCACGAATATTACTACTACTACTACAACAACAACAACTACAATTACTAGTACTACTACAACAACTCCTTCTGCTACTACTACTCCTCCTCCTCCTCCTACTACTACTACTACTACTACTACTACTGCTACTCCGTATTCGACTACTAATACTACTACTACTAGAATTACTTCAAAAGCTGCTACTACTACTACAACTACGGCTACTACTACTACTACTACTACTGCTACTACTTCTACTTGTGCTACTACTACTACTACTGTTGCTGCTACTACTACAATGGCTAGTCTTGCTACTACTACTAATATGCTACTATAGCTACTACAGGTACTACTACAACTACTACTAATATTTCCACTACTACTACTACCACCACCACCACCACCACCCATACTACAACTGCTGCTGCCTATGCAGCTATTGCTACTACTTCTACAACTCCTACTGCAACTATTGCTACTACTTTTATTGCTACTAGTTCTGCTACTTCTTCTGCTTGTACTCCTACAACTATTACTACTATGACTACTACTACTACTACTCCTACTCCGACTGAAACTACCACTACTACTATTACTAATACTCCTACTACTACTACTAATACGCCACCAACTACTACTACTGCTATTACTGCGACTGTTATGCCTACTACAACCACTTCAACAACTACTCCTCCTACTGCTACTACTACTCATAGTAATACTATTAGCATTGCTGATGTTACTACTACTACTAACACTCCCACTCCTGCTCCTACACCAACCCTAACTCTTATTCATGTTGCTGCTACTACTACTAGCACTACTACTACTACTTCTACTAATACTACCACTCCTACTACAACTCCAACTGCTACTGCTCATACTATTAGTACCAAAACTACGATTACTACTACTACTACTACTACTACTACTACTACTTCCACTACTACCACTGCTACTACTACTACTACCACTCCTATGACTACAACAACTACTATGACTATTACTACTATCGCAAGTAATACTACTGCTACAACAATTACTGTTGTTGCTACCTCTTCAACTACTACTATAAGAACAGCTACTAGGGCTGCTCTACTATAACTACTACTATAACTACTACAACTACCACTCCTACTACTATTACAACCACTACTACTCTTGCAACTATTGATATTAATTACTACAACAACTACTACTACTGCTACTACTACTGTTTCTGCTAGTGCAACAACAACTACTACTCCAACTATCGCTACCGCTACTACTTCTATTACTACTACAACTACTGCTGTTGCTGCTGCTACTACAACTACTTCAACAACAACCACTAATACTACTGATCCAACCAACACTACAACAACCACTGGAACTACTACTGCTACTGCTACTCCCATCACTATTACTACTACCACCACCACCACCACTACTGCTACGACCACAACAACTACTTCTACTACAACTATTGCTACTACTACTACTACTCCTCCTCCTCCTCCTCCTGCTACTACTACTATTACTACTACTGCTGCTACTTTTCCCACTACTCTTACTACTACAACAACTACTACTACTACTCCTCCTCCTCATCCTTCTACAACCCCCGCAACAACTACTAATACTACTACTATTACCGCTACTATCACCTCTACTACTTCTTCTACTACTGTTGTTGCTACTACTACTTCTACTATAACTACTGGCACTGCTTCTAATACTACAACTATCACTGCTACTACAACTAGCACTACTCCAATGACTACTACTACTACTATGACAACTATGGCTACTTTCGCTGCTGCTACTACACCTACTACTACTTTTCTCACTACTACTCCTACTCCTACTACTACTACTACTACAGCCTCTACTCCTATTAATACAACAACTACGACTACTACTACTACAACAACAACAACAACAACAACTACTACTACTACTCCTAATTCCACTGCTGCTGCTACTACTACTAGTACTACTACTACTACTACTACTACTACTACTACTACTATTACTACTACTACTTCTTCTATTGGTACTACTACTAATATGCGACTACTATTAACTCTACTACTACACGACTACTACTGCTGCTACTATAACTAATACTACTACTACTACCGCTGTTGTTGTTGCTGCTATTGCTACTACTTCTACTACTCCTATTGCAACTACTACTACTACAACTACTATTGCTGCACCAACTACTATTGCTACTACTGTGACTACTACTACTGCTACAACTAATGCTACTACTACCACGTTACCCACTACTAATACTACTGATTCTTCTACTGCTACTTCTATTATTGCTACTACAACCGCTATTAGTACTACTACTACTATTGCTCCTACTACTACTATTACTGCTATGACTACTAGTACTGCTAGTACTTCTACTACTATTACTTCTACAACAACTACTACTGTTGCTACTGCTGCGGCTGCAACCCCTACTACTACTTCTACCACTACTACTACTGCAACAACCATTATTTCTGCCACAACTACTACTAGCACTTCAATTACTACTACTACTACTACAACAACTACTATTACTTCTAGTACAACAACTACTAGTACTTCAACTAGTACTACAACAACTACTACTTTTACTACTTCTACAACTACAAGTAGTAGTAGTACTACAAGAACTACTGCTACAATAACCACTTCTACTATTACTACTATTGTTACAACTACTACTGGTACTACTGTTGCTGCCACTCCTCCTCCTCGTCCTCCTACTACTACTACTACTGTTGCTACTACAAGAACTACTACTACTAGTACTACTACTATTACTACTACTACTACTAGTATTACTACTACTGCTAGTACTCCTACTACTACTACAAAAGCAACTACTACTACTAGTATTATTAATACTACTATTCCTACTACTGCTTCTACCACTTATTAATACTACTGCTACTACTACTACTGCTATTACTACAACTACTACTGCTGCTGCTATCATTACTTCTACCACTTCCACTATTGCTACTACCACAACAACAACAACAACAACAACAACTACTCCTCTTACAACTACATCAACGACAACTACTACTACAACTGCTACAACTGCTACTACTACTACCAACTACTACCTCGACTATTACAACAACTACTGCTACTACTACTACACTATGACTACTACTACTTCTACTACAACAACAACAACTACTACTCCTACTACTAGTAGTAGTACTAGTAGTGGTAGTAGTAATACTACTACTCCTCCTCCTCCTACTATTACTACTCCTACAACTACTACTTTTATTCTTTCTGATACTACTACTACTCCTTCTACTACTACAACTGCTACTACTTCTACTACAACTACTAGTACAACTACTATTACTTCAATTACTTCTATTACTGCAACTACGAGTACTATTGCTACTGCTGCTACTACTACTACTACTCCCGCTATTACTACAACTACTATTGCCACTACTCTAGCTACTTCTACTACAACAACTACTACTCCTGCTACTACTATACTATGACTACTAAAACTACTACTACTTCTACTAGTACTACTACTACTGCTACTACTGCGACTATTGCGACTATATACCTATACCACTACTATTGCTGCTACTGCTACTAATGCTACTATTTCTACTACTAACACTACTACTACTCCTGCAACTACTACTACCATAACTACTACTACAACTATTTCTGCTTACTATTACAACTACTACTACTTTACTTGTACTACTGCTACTGCTATAGCTACAACAATAACTGCTACTACTACTACTACTACTACTACTACTCCTGCTACTACTACTACTACTATCACTTCTACTCCTACTACTAGTACTACTACTACTGCTACAACAACTACTGCTACTACTGCAGTTTCTACAAAAACTATTACTGCTACTACTATATCACCTACAACACCTACTACTACTACTAGTACTAACACTACTACTACTCCTGCAACTACTGCTACCATGACTACTACTACAACAACAACAACAACAATAACTTCTACTACCACTACTAGTACTACTGCTATAACTACTGCTGCTACTGCTACTACTACTACTTGTACGACCACTACTACTACTTCTTCTACTACTACTACGACTACTACTACTACTACTTCTACTACTACCGCTACTACTACTACTACTACTATTGCTGCTAGAGGTACCACTACTACTACTACTATTACTACAACTTTGACTATTACTATTACTATTATTACTACTATTGCTACCAATGCTTCTACTACTTTTACTACTATTACTTCTACTACCACAGCTACTACTCCTTCTATTGCGATTACTACTACTACTACAACTACTTTTGCTACTACCACTTTTGCTACTACCACAACTGCTACAACTTCTACTTCGATTACTGCCAGTGCTGCAACTACATCTGTTGCTACTTCTCCTACTCCCCCACCACCTACTGAAACTACTCCTACTACTACAATTACTACTACTACTGCTCCCACAAATACCCCTACTTCTACACCTACTCCATTTACTGCTACAACAATAACTACTACTACTATTTGAACTACTACTAATAGAACTACTATTACAACTACTGCTACTACTATGACTACTACTACAACAGCTACTAGTGCTACGATTACTACAACTCCTCCTCCTATGACTTCTACAACTATCACTACTACTATAGCTACAGCTGCTACTACTACTACAACTACTACAACTAGTACAACAACAACAACAACTACTACTACTACTACTACAACTACTACTACTTTTGCTGCTGCTGTTGCTACTACTACTGCAACCACTACTACTGCTACTACTACTTCTACTGCTAATGTTCCTGCTACAACAACAACAACTTCTACTACACTTATTACTAATACTACTACTACTGCTACTGCTGTTTCAACTAACATTACTACTACTAGTGCTCGAAGTACTTCTACTACTATTACTACTCCAACTACTACTCCTACTATTGCTATTACTACTAGTATTACTACTACTATTGGTACTACTACTACTACCACCACTGCCACTACTACTACTGCTGCTGCTACTACTACTAGTTCTACTATAACTGCTACTACCACTACTACTTCTATTTCTACTCCTAACCAACTCCTATTACAACTACTACTACCAGTACTACTATTACTACTACTAGTACTGCTACTACTGCCACTACTTGTACTGCTACTACTACAACGACTACTAAAACTTCTTCTAGTACTACTACTACTTCTACTACTGCTACTAGTACCACAACTACTACCACTACTACTGCTGCCGCTGCTACTACTACTACTACTACTAGTATTGATACTACTTCTACTAGTACTACTACTACAATAATTACTGTTGCTGTTGCTGCAGTAACTACAACAACTATTACTCCTCCTCCTACTCCTATTACTCAAACTACTGCTTCTGCTACTACTACAACAACAACTACTACTTCTACTACTACTTCTACTACTACTTCTACTACTACTTCTACTTTTGCTACTTCTACTTTTCCTACTACTACTGCTACTACTACAACTACTACTGTTGCCACTACTAGTGCTACTACTACTAAACCTATTACTTTAAATACTACTACTACTACCACTACTACTCCTTCAACTTCTACGACTACTATTACTACATCTATTGCTAGTAATGCTTCTACTACTATTAGTACTATTGCTACTACTATGGCAACTGCTCCTACTATCGTGATTGCTACAGCTCGTATTACTGCTACTGCTACTACCAATTCTTCTACCGACACTACTGTTGCTACTTCTATTGCTACTACTACTACTCCTCCTACTACTACTACTATTCCTACTAATACCCCTACTCCTACACCTACTCCTATTACTATTACAACGATAACAATAACTACTACTACTACTGCTCCTGTTGCTATTTGTACTACTACTATTGGAACTAATACTAATACTACTTCTACAATTACGACTACTACTACTATTGCTATTAGTGCTACTACTACTAATACTTCTACTGGTTTAGCAACTATTGCCGCTGCTGTTGCTACTGCTAGTACTACAACAACAACAACTACTTTTGCTGCTATAGCTGAAACTCCTACTACTACTACTACTACTGTTGTTACAGCTGCTACTCCTAGTACTACTACTATTACTACTACTACTACAATTACTATGACTACTAGTACAACAACAACTACTACCACTACTACTACTACTACTATTGCTACTACTCCTCCTCCTCCTCCTACTACTACTAAATACTAATGCTACTACAACTACTACTACTGGTGTTACTGCTACTACTACTACCCATACACCAACTCCTACTCCTAAAATTAGACCTACTATCACTTCTGCTACTAGAATTACTACTGCTCCTATTACTGCTACAACAACTATTACTATTACAACTACTACTACTTATGCTCCTACTGTTGCTGCTATTGCTAGTACAACTATTACAACTACCACTACTACTACTCCTGCTTCTACAACTACATCAACTACTGCTACCGCTTCTACCTCTAGTACTACTAGTACTCCTACTACTACAACTATTACAACGACTACTACTATTACTAGAACTACAGCTACTACAACTATAACTACTATGACTAACACTATTACTACGACTACAACTACTACAGGTACTACTACTACTACAACTCCCACAACTACTACTACTACTGTTGCTGCTACTACTACTACTACTGTGACTAATACTACTAGTACTATTGCAACTTTTGCTATTCCTACTCGAACTCGAACTCCTACTCCTACTACTATTCGAAAAACTACTACTTCGACTACTGCTACTATGACTTCTTCTACTAGTACTACTTCTACTACTACCACCACTAATACTACTACTACTACTACCACCACCACTACTACTACTACTGCCACTGCTACTGCTACTACTACTAGTACTCCTACTACAACTAATACCACTATAGTTACTACTACTACTACTGATGTTGCTACTATAGTGCCTACCACTCATACTACTCCGACTACTTCTATTACGACCGCTCCTACAACTACTACTATTGCTACTACTACTACTCCTATTACCACTCGTACTCCTACCCTTACGACTATTACTACTACTATTGCTCCACTTGCTACTACTACTACTACTTCAACTCCTACTCCAGCTACTGCTACTACTACTACAACTACTACTCGTACTGCCACTCCTACTCCAACCACTCATCCGACAAACACAACTACTTGAACTACTACAACTATTAGTACTCCTACTACTACTACAACTAACTCTACTACTACTACCACCACTATTGCTACAACAACTACCATTACTACTGTAATGACTATTACCACTACTATCCAATTGCTACTACTACTACTACTAGTGCTACAACAACTACTACTACTACTTCAATTACAATTACAACTTCTACTATTCCTACTCAACCTCGCACTGCTACTACTACTCCTATTACTACTACTACTACAACTGCTCCAATTACTATTACTCCCACTCCTATTCTTACTACTACTACTAATACTACTACAATAAATACTACTTCTACTACAACAACTACTACTAATTCTACTTCTACTTCAACTACTACTACTACTACTACTACCACACCTACTCCTGCTCCAGCCACTACTACTACTACTCCTACTCCTACAACTGTTACCACTACACCTACTCCTACTCCTACATATACTACTGCTCATAATACTATAGCTAGTACAACAACTACTACTACTGCTACTCCTACTCAAACTCCTACAGCTACGTCTACACCTACAGTACTACTATTACAATTACTACTACTACTACAACAACAACAACTACCAGTACTAGTACTACTCTTACTACTACTTCTACAACTACTACTCATACCACTACAACTACTTCTGCTGCTATTATGACCACTACTACTACTACTATTAATACTACTATAACTACTAATCCGACTACTTATACTACTACTACTAGTATTACTAGTACTACTACTATTACTACAATGACTACTAATACTACTATTACTTCTACTACTACTACTAGTACTACTACTACTTCTTCTTCTACTACTACTACTACTACTACTACAATGACAACAACAACAACAACAACAAATACTACTGCTACTACAACAACAACTACTACCTCTACTACTACTACTACTACTACTACTACACTATTATTGCAACAACTTCCACAACTACTACTACTACTACTACTACTACCCCAACAACTATTACTACTACTACTACAACAACTTCTACTACTCCTACTACAACTACATCTACTGTTACAGCTATTACTACGACTCCTACTACTATTACTATTATTACTACTACTACCACTGGCCGTACTTCTACTACTACCAGTACTACCACTATTAGTACTACTACTAATACTATGACAACTACAACTAATGCTACTACTCCTACTTCTTGTACTACTACTACAATGACTACTATTGCTACAGCGACTACTTCTACTAGTTCTACTCCTACCCCAAAAACTACTTCTATAACAACTTATGCTACTAGTATTACTGCTATTACTAATCCTCGTACTACTACTAAAACTACTACTATTATGACTACCACTACTACTGCTACAACTACTACTACTACTACTACTACTACCTCTACTATTACTACTATTGCTACTGCTACTATTCTACTCCTACAACTTTGACTACTAGCACTACTACAACTCCAACAACTACTACTATGACTACTATTAATACTACTACTACTACTACAACAACAACAACAACAACAGCTACCTTGACTGCTACTACCACTACTCCTACTCGAACTTCTGCTACTACTTCTACTACTACTACTAATACTACTATTACTACCACTACCACTACTACTACTATGACTCCTACTACGACTACTTCTACGACTCCTACTTCTACTACTACAATTACCCCTACTTCTACTACTGCTACACCTACTGATACTACTACTACTCCTGCTACTACTTTGACTACTACTACTACCAATATTATTACTACTACTAGTGCAACAACAACAACAACTACTACTATGACTCCACCTCCTACTACTTCTACAACAACCACTACTGCTACTACTACAACTTCTACTACTACTACTAGTACTACAACAGCTACTACTACTAGTACTACTACTACTAGTACTACTACCACTACTACTACAGCTACTACTACTACTACAACTACTACTACAGCAACTACTACTACTATTATTACTACTACTGCTACTATTACTACTACTGCTGTTGTTACTACTACTACTACTACGACAACTACTACTATTCTTACTACTACTACTACTACTACTAAAACTACTGCTACTAATATTACTACTACTATTTCTACAACTACTTGGGCTACTATTACTACTACTACCAATACTACAACTACTACATCTACTATTGTTATTAATAATACTGCTATTACAATTGCAAAAACCACTTCTGCTACCACCCTTACTGTTACTACAACAACTACTACTACTATTAATATTACTCTTGCTACAACTACTACTGCTACAACTCCAATTAATGCTACTAGTACTACTCCTACTTTTACTATTGTTACTACTCCAACCACTACTACTACTATTACTACAACTACTACTGCTACTCCAACTACTATTGCGACTATTACTGCTTCCTACTACCACTTCAACTACTACTAATACTACTACAAATTACAATTACTACTGCTATTACTACCCCTACAACAACAACTGCTATTACTACTACTACCAATGCTACTACTACTGCTACTACTGTTTCAACTACAACTACTACTATTCCTACTACTATTACTCTTGCTATTGCTACTACTACCCCTCCTATTTCTATAATTGCTATTGCTACTACTATCACGACTGCTACTACTACTTCTACTACTATTACCACAAATACTCCTACTACTCCTACTCCCATAATGATTCCTACTTCGACCCCTACTACTACTATTACTACTGCTTTTGCTATTATGACTACTACTACTACTGGTACTACTACTACTACAACCACAACTACTACTGTTACCGCAACTACTAGTTCTACTACTACTTCTGCTACTACTAGTACTACTAATACTACTACTACTACTTCTACTACTACTAGTATTACTACTAGTACTACTGCTGCTGCTGCTGCTGCTACTACTATGACTACTATTACTACTACTAGTACTCCTACTACTATTGCTACTGCTACTACTACTAATGCTACTACAGCTACTAATACTACTATTACTAATATTGCTACTACTAGTACTACTAATACCACTACCACTGCTACTGCTACTACTAGTACTGCTAATATTACTATTATTACTACTGCTACTGCTACAACTACTACTCCTACTATTACATGACTACTACTACTACTACTACTCATACTACCATTGCTACTGATACTACTCCTAATAATGCTACATCTACAACAATTGCTACTAGTACTACTACAACTCCTACTACTGCTTCAGCTACTACTAATACAAATAGTACTACAACTAGTTTGACTACTTCTGCGATGACTACTACTGCTACTACTACAACTACTACTACTCCTACTACAACAACAGCTACTACTACTATTACTATCACTACTACCACCACCACTACTACTATCACTACTACAACTACTATTACAACTTATACTACTACTTCCTACTACTACTATGACCACTTCATCAACTTCTACTGCTACTACTACTACTGCTGCTAATAATGTTGCGCCCACTAATGCTACTCCTACTACGACTTCTACTACAACTACTACCTCTACTGCTACTACTACAATACCTGCTGTTATTACGACAACCGCTACTACTACTATTACTACTATTACTAGAACTACTACCACCACCACTACTACTACTACGATTGCTATGGCTACGGCTACTATTGCTACTACTATTGCTATGACTACAGCAACTAATACTCTGCTACTACTATTGCCGCAACTGATACTGCTACTACTACAACCACTACTACTGCTAATGCTACAACTAATACCACTGCTACTACAGCTACAACTGCTGCTAATGCTACTAGTGCTAATGCTACCGCTACTACTATGACTACAACTACTATAACTGATACTACTATTACTTCTACTACAATTGATATTACAACTGCAATAACTACTAATACAACTACAGCTACAACTACTTCTACTGCTATTATTACAGCTACCGCTACTGCTACTATAGCTAGTACTGCTACTAGAACTACTCCTACTACTACCATACTACTACTACTACTCCTTCTATTACTCCTCTTATTACTACTGCTACCATGACTTCTCCTACCACTAATACAACTATCACTTCTACTACTACTGCTACTACTCCAACTACTATTGTTACCGCTACTATTAATACTACTACTACAACTACTGCTGCTACTCCTACTACTTTGACAATAACTACTCCGACTACTACTTCAACTACTATCAATACAACTACTACTAGTACTACTACTACCACTACAACATACTACTGCTACTGCTATTACTACCACTGCAACTCACCTGACAACTGCCACTACAATTAGTACTACTGCTACTACTACTACTGTTGGTACTACTACTACTACTATAATTGCTACTACCACTACTACTCCTCCTCCTACTACAGCTGCTACTGCTAATACTATCATTGCTACAACTGCTGCTGCTGCTGCTGCTGTTGTTGTTCCCACTACTACTACCACGACTGCTAATACAACTACTAATACCACTACTACTACTACTCTAACCACTATTTCTAATGCTTCTACTCCCAATGCTCCTACTACTACTTCTACTACTACTTCTACTACTACTACTACCACAACTAATACTACTATAACTTACTACTACTGCTGCTATTACTACTACTTGTACTCCCCCTACTACTAATTCTACGATGACTACAATTGCTGTTATTACTACTATCGCTACTACTGCCAGTACTACTGCTATAACTATTGCTACTATTACTACTACTCCTACGACTACAACTGCTGCTACTACTATTATTACTAATAGTAGTACTACAACTACTAATACAACTATTACTACTACTGCTGCTATTATTATTACAACTACTACTTGCTACTACTACTATTGCCACTTTTGCAACTATTACTGCCACCACGACTGCTACTTCCAACAATGCTGCTGCCACTTCTGCTACTCCTACTACTATTACTGCTACTACTGCTACTGCTACTACCCCTACTACTACAGTTGCTCCAGTTACTACTACTACTACTATTAGTACTACTACAACTACTACCACTACTACTACTACAACAACAGCTACTACTACTGCTACTACTACTTCTACTACTACCATGTCTACTACTACTACTACCCCTACTACTGCTGCTACTACTACTGCAAGGATATTTTTGCTACTGATACTGCTACTGCCACAACTGCTACTACTGCTACTGCTGCGACTACTGCTAGCACTACTACTAATGTTATTACCACTTCTACTAATACTACTGCTACTGCTACTACTTCCACTAATACTACTGATGCCACTGATGCTGCTACTACTACTAATGCTACTGCTACTACTTCCACTACTACTACAAATACTACTCCTATTACTACTACTACACTACAACTACTGCTTCTACTATTATACGTACTACTATACCTCTTAAAACTACTGCTATCATGACTTCTCCTACTACTAATATAATGCCCACTTTGACTACTACTACTACTACTACTCTTACAGCTGCTCCAGCTACTAATTCTATTACTAATACGACTAATACCACTGCTACAACTACTAGTAATATAGTTGCGGCTACTACTGCTACTGCCACTACAACCACTACTGCTTCCACTACTACTGCGACGACTACTGCTAGTACTACTACACTACCACTACTGCTACTACGCTACTGCTGCTACTGCTGCTACTATGACTACAACCACTACTACTACTATGACTACTACTACTATTACTACTTCTACTACTACTTGCTACTACTACTACGACCACTTCAGCAACTACTATTGCTACTACCACTATTGCTGAAAATGATGCTACACCCACTAACGCTACCTCCTACTACAGCTGCTGCTACAACTACTACTTCTACTGCTACTACCACAATAGCTGCTGCTAATACGACAACCACTGCTACTACTATTACTACTATTACTACAACTATTACCACCACTACTGCAACTATGATACCGATGGCTACTACTACTATTACTACTACTATTGCTATGACAACAACAACTAATACTATTGCTGCTGCTTCTACTACTGCTGCAACTGATACTGCTACTACTACAATCACTACTACTGCTACTGCTACAACTAATACCACTACTACTGCTGCTGCTGCTGCTGCTAATGCGGCTATTGCTAATGCTACTACTACTACCATGACCAGAACTACTACAATTGATACTACTATTACCTCTACTACAATTGATATTACAACTCCAATAACTACTGATACAACTACTGCTACAACTACCTCAACTACTGCTATTACTACTACTGTTACTGCTACTACTACTACTACAACTACTCCTACTACTACTACACTATTACTACTACTCCTACTCCTCTTATTACAACTGCTACCATGACTTCTCCTACTACTAATACAACTACCACTTCTACTACTACTACTACTACTCCAACTACTATTGCTCCTGCTACTATTAATACTACTGCTACTACTACAACTACTGGTACTACTCCTACTACTTTGATAATAACTACTCCGACTACTACTACTAATACAACTATTACTACTACTATAGCCATTATTATTACAACTACTACTTGCTACTACTACTATTGCCACATTTGCAACTATTACTGCTTCCACGACTGCTACTTCCAATAATGTTGTTGCCACTTCTGCTACTCCTACTACGATTACTACTACTACCACTATTACTACAGTTGCCACAGCTAATACTACTACTACTATTAGTACTACTACAACTACTACAACAACAACAACAACTACTACTACTACAACTGCTGCTGTTGCTGCTACTGCTACTACTACTGCAAGTTATACTTTTGCTACTGATACTACTGTTGCCACAACTGCTACTACTATTGTTCTAACTACTGCTAGCGCTACTATTATTGTTAGTACCACTCCTACTAATACTACTGCTACTGCTATTACTACTACTGCTGCTACTATTGCTACTACTACTGATACTGCTACTGCTACTACCACTACTGCTACTACTACTACCACCACTACTACTGCAAATAGTACTCCTATTGCTACTACTACTACACTACAACTACTGCTACTACAATTACACCTACTACTATACCTCTTAAAACTACTGCTAGCATGACTTCTCCAACTATTAATTCAATGACCACTTCCACTACTACTGCTACAACTACTCTTGCTACTACACCTGCTATGAATTCTATTACTAATATGACTTCTACCACTGCTACTACTACTAGTAATGCAGCAACTGCTACTACTAGTACAGCCACTACAACCACAACTGCTTCCACTACTA
>RXID01001454.1:0-37500 GCA_005019695.1 Trichopus zeylanicus subsp. travancoricus | reverse complement strand
ATTGTTTCAACTATAACTACTACTATTCCTAATACTACTATTGCTATTATTACTACTACCCCTCCGACTACGACAATTGCTATTGGTACTACTATCACAACTACTACCACTACTACTACCACTATTGGTACAAATACTCCTACAGCTACAACTCCCATAATGATTCTTACTTCTAACCCGACTACTGCTACTATTACTACTGCTATTACTACTACTACTACTAGTGGTACTAATACTAACTACAACCACTACTACTACTGCTGCTGCAACTACTAGTACTACTACTATTGCTACTACTAGTACTACTAATACTACTACTACTTCAGCTAGTACTAGTACTACTAATACTACGGCTGCTGCTGCTGCTACTACTACTACTACCACTACTCCTACTATTGCTACTGCTACTATTCCTAATGCTGCTACAGCTAGTAATACTACTATTACTACTACGGCTATTACTAGTACTACTAATACCACAACCACTACTACTGTTACTACTAGTACTACTAATACTACTACTATTACTATTGCTACTGCTACAACTACTACTCTTAATATTACTGTGACTACTACCACAACTACTACTACTACTTATGCTACCATTGCTACTGATACTACTCATAATAATGCTACAGCTACAACTACTACTACTAGTACTACTACAACGCCTACTACTCCTTCAACTACTACTAATACCAATACTACTACAACTAGTTTTACTACTTCTACGATGACTACTACTGCTACGCTACTACTACAACTACAACTACTCCTACTACTATAACTACTACTACTACTACTATTACTACTACTACGACTACTACTACTACTATTACTACTTCTGCTACTACTTGCTACTACTACTGCCACTAATAATGTTGCACCCACTAATGCTACTCCTACTACAATTGCTACTTCAACTACTACCACCACTACTACTATCACAACAATACCTATGGCTACTACTACTATTGCTACTACTATTGCTATGACTAGAGCAACTAATACTATTGCTACTGCAACTACTACTGCCGCAGCCGATACTGCTACTACTACAACCACTACTACTTCTACTACTACAACTAATACCACTACTACTACTGATATAACTGCTACTAATGCTACTATTGCTAATGCCACTACTACTACTATGACTACAACTACTACAACTGATACTACTATTACTTCTACTACAATTGACATTACAACTGTAATAACTACTGATACTGCTACTGCTACCACAACCTCTACTACTGCTATTACTGCTACTGCTACTGCTACTACAGCTAGTACTACTGCTACTACAATTACTCCTACTACTACTACACTACTACTACTATTCCAACTACTACTCCTCTTATTACTATTGCTACCATGACTTCTCTTACTTCTAAAACAACTATCACTTCTACTACTATTGCTACTACTCCAACTACTATTGCTGCTGCTGCTATTAATACTACTACTGCTACTACTCCGACCACTTCGACAATAACTACTCTGACTACTACTTCAACTACTACTAATACAACAACAACAACTACTACTACTACAATATACTACTACTACTACTATTACTATCGCTACAACTCACATGACAACTGCCACTACTATTAGTAATACTGCTACAACTTTTGGTACTACTACTACTACTATTACTACTACTACTGTAATTTCCACTACCACTACTACTCCTCCTACGACTACAACCGCTACTGCTAATACTATTACTCCTACTACTACTGTTGTTGTTGCTGATGCTGTTGCTACTACTGCTATTACTACCACAACTGCTACTACAACTACTAATACTACTACTGCTACTACTCCCACCACTATTGCTACTGCAACTACTCCTAATGCTTCTACTTTTACTTCTACTACAACTACCATAACTACTACTACTACAACTTACTACTACTGCTGCTATTACTACTACTACTCCCCCTACTACTAATTCTACTATTACTATAGTTATCGCTACTACTGCTTGTACTACTACTACAACTATTGCTACTACTACTACTCCTATGACTACAACTGCTACTATGACTATTATTACTATTAGTACTACTACTGCTGCTAAGACAGCTATTACTACAACTACTGCCATTATCATCACACCTACTACTTGCTACTACTACTATTGACACTTTTGCAACTATTACCGCTACCACGACTGCTACTTCCAACAATGCCATGGCCACTTTCACTACTCCGTCTACTATTGCGGCTACTAGTGCTACTGCTACTACCACTACTACTATAGTTGTTGCAGCTACTACTACTATTACTATTAGTACTGGTACAACTACTACGACAAAAACAACAACAACAACAACAACAACAACTACTACTACTACTACCATGTCTACAACTACTAATACCGCTACTACTGTTGCTACTACTACTACTGCAAGTTATACTTTTGCTACTGATACTACTACTACCTTCACTGCTACTACTACTGCTGCTGCGACTACTGCTAGTGATACTACTACTACTGTTACCACTCCCACTAATACTACTGCTACTGCTATTACTACTACAGCCGCAACCACTACTACTACTACTGATACTGCTACTGCTACTACCACTACTACTGCAAATACTACTCCTATTACTACTACTACACTACAACTACTACTGCTACTACTACTACCACTCCTATGGCAACTACTAGTACTAATGCTACTACTACAACTGCTACTACTACTGCTACTACTACTACCGCTAATGTAACTACCACTACTATTATTACTACCCCTAAAACTACTGCTACCACCCTTACTACTGCTGCTCATACTACTACTTTTTCTACTACTACTACTGCTACTACTACTGATACTACTACAACTACAACTTTTGATACAACTACTAATACAACAACCATTGTTGCTGCTATTACAGCTACTACTATACCTATCACTACTACTACTCCTACAACCACTACTACTGCAACAAATACTACAAGCACTACTTCTACTACTACTACTACTACTACTACTACTACTACTACTACTACTACTACTACTACTACTACTACTGCTACTACCACTACTACTACTACTACTACTACAAGTACTACTACAACTAATGCCACTATTCCTACCACTATTGCTACTACTCCATCTACTATTGCTTCTATGACCACTCCGATTACCACTTCAACTTCTATTAATACTACTCCTACTAGTAGTAGTACAACCAGAAATTATTACTACTAGTGCTATTATTATAGCTACTTCTCCCCCTACAACTATAACTTCTATTACTACTATTACCACTATTATTACTACTACTGCTGCTACTATTGCTACTATTACAACTTTTGCTACTACTCCCCCTACTACTTCAATTGCCACTACTACTACTATAACTATTACTACCACTAGTACTACTACTACTACTTCCACTACTACTACTAATACTACTACTACTACTACTACTACTACTACTACTACTGCTACCACTCTTACTCCTACACTGATTCCTACTGCTACACCTACTATTACAACTATTAGTACTATAATTACTATTACTACTACCAGTATAAAAACTACGACTACTACAACAACTTCTACTACTATTTCTGCGACTACTCGTACTACTGACACTACAACTGCTACTACTACTATTGCTACTGATCCTACTATAACTACTGCTACCACCACCACTACTACTACTATTGATGCCATGACTACTGCTACTACGACTACTACTATTAGTACTACTGTGGTTACAACTACCGCTACAACTACTACTACTCCTACTATTACTAAACGATTACACCTATTACTACATACTACGGCTGCATTGATGCCTACTACTACTCCTATACTGGCTACATCACCTAACCACTACTACAAACCGGCTGACTGCTACACTACTTCACGACACCTTACTACTTACTACTAACCACACTACTTAATACTGCATGAACGACCAATATTACTAAGATGACTCCTACTACGATGCCTACTACTACTGCTACTATGACTACTCCTACAAACACAACAACTACTACTATAACTACTAACACTATTGCAACTCCTACTACTCTTACTTCTACTACTAATACTATTGTTACTACTACTACTACTGCTACTACCACTACTATAGTTGCTACTACAGCTATTACTGCTGCTATGACTACGACAACTCCTGCTAGTACTTCTATTACTGCTACTGCTACTACTCCTACTACTCCTACTATGACTGCTACTACTAAAACTACCATTACAACGGCTACTATTGCTACTACCACTACTACTATTGCTGCTACTACTAAAACTACCATTACAACGGCTACTATTGCTACTACCACTACTACTATTGCTGCTACTACTACTACAACTACAACTACAACAACAACAATAATAGCAACAACAACAATTACTACCACTACTGCTGCTGCTGTTGCTACAACTACTGTTGTTGCTGCTGCTAGTACAACTACTACTTTTATGACTTCTCCTTCTGCTATAATTATTGCTACTATTATTAAAGCTACTACTACTACTGCTGCTGTTTCAACTACTAGAAATACTAGTACTACTGCTACAACTTCTGCTACTACTACTACTTCTACAACTATTACAACAACTAGCAGTACCACTAATACATCTGCTAATACTACTACGAGTACTACAACTTCTACTACTGCTACTACTACTACCACTACTTGTACTACTATTACCAATATGACTACTACTGCTACTATTGCTGCTCCTACTACTATGACTACCCCTACTTCTATAATTCCTGCTCTTCTACTACTACAACTACTACTATTGCTACTGCTACTACTACTACTACTACTACTACTACTACTACTGCAACTACTACTACAACTACTACTACAACCACTTCTGCAGCTAATGCTACTACTACAACTACTACTACAACTACAACCACTGCTACTGCTGCAACAACAACAACTAGTACTGCTATTACTACAACAACTACTACTACTAATACTGCTGCTACTGATGCTACAGTTGCTAAAACTACAACTACTACTAATGATAATACAGCTGCTACTGATGCTACAACTGCTACAACTACAACTACAACTACTACTACTTCTCCTGCTACTACTACTACTTCAATCACAACTACTACTACAACTTTTGCTTTTGCTACTTCTAGTACTCTACTTCTCTGACAACTAGTACTCTTGCTAGTACTACTACTCCAACTTCTACTGCTACTACGATCGAAACTACTTCTACTACTGCCACTATTGCTGCTGCTACTACTACAAATACCACTGCTACTGCTGCATTTGCTGCTACTACTACTATTCCTAGTACTACAGCTGCTACCACTACTGCTATAACTGCTACTACTGCTGCTGCTATTGCTGCTATAGCAAATACTACTATTACTACTAGTAGTACTACTACTACAACTACTACTACTATAATGCCTACTGCTGCTATTGCTACTACTACTGCTTCTACTACTCTTACGTCTTTGACTAGTACTAATACTGCAATTGCTACTACTACTACAGCTGCTACTAATACCATAACTAGTACTATCACAACAACTACTACTACTACAACTATTATTAATATTACTACAACTACTATTACTGCTACTACTAGTATTACTGCAACAACTGCAACTACTACCTCTACTACTACTATTAGTACTACAACTACTATTACTACTTATTACTACTACTACTAGTACTACTACTAGTCCTACTACAACTATTACTAATACAACTATTACTACTGCTACTATTACTTCTACTACTACTATAATCATTACAATTACTAATACTAGTACTACTGCTACTACTACTACTATAGTCAATTCCCATTCCGTTACTGCTACACCTACATCTACTATGATAACTGTCGCCCCTACAACTACTATATTTGTCTACACTGCTTGTACTGCTGCTACTACCACCCTTGCTACAACAACTACTACTACTACTACCACAACTACTAAAACAACAACTATTACTTCTACTACTGCTACTATTGCTACTACTGCTACTCTTACTATTGTAACTACTGATATTGCTACTACAACTACTACTACTTCTGCTACTACTACTACCACCACCACCACTACTCTTGCTATAGCTACCACAATGACTGCTACTACTACTACTTCTACAACAATAACTACTACTACTACTTATACTACAACTACTACTGTTGCTACTACTACAGCTGATGTTACTACTACTATGCTACTACCACTACTGTTACTACTACGACTATTATTACTACTACTACTACAACTGTTGTTGTTGCTGCTGCTACAACTACTACTCTTATAACTTTTGCTACTACTACAACTATTGCTACTATTATTAAAGCTACTACTACTACTGCTGCTTTAACTACTACTACTACTAGTACTACTGCTGCTACTTCAGCTACTGCTACTACTTCCATGACTATTACAACTACTGGTACAACAACAACTATATTTGCTAATACTACAACTGGTACTACTACTATAGCTGCTACTACTACTACTACTACAACTACAACTACTTTTTCCAATACTACTACCGCTACTATTGCTGTTGTTGCTGCTACTACTACTACTACCGCTGCTACTATAATTACTACTTTTACTACTACTGCTGCTGCTACTACCACTACTCTTACTACTACTGCAACAACTATTACTACCACTTCTGCACCTAATGCTATAACTACAACTATTACTACTACAATTACCATTGCTATGACTGCTTTTTCTACTACTACTACTACTACTTCTACTGCTACTGCTATGACTACTACTAATATTGCTGCTGCTGTTGCGGATACTACAACTACTATACTACTACTGCAGCTACAATTACTATCAAAACTACTACTACTACTACTACTACTACTACTACTACTACTACTATTGTTGCTAGTACTGCTACTACTACTACATTAATAATTACCAATATTATTGCAACTACTACTACTACTACGTTAATAACTACCAATACTACTGCTACCACCACCACCACTACAACTACTAGTACTACTACTACTATAAGTACCACTATAAGTATTACTGTAGCCACTATTACTACTACTACTACTACTTCCACTATTATTACTACTACTACCACCACTACTACAACTACTACTACTTCTGCTTTAGCTACTACTAGAACTCAGCTTCTCCTACTCCAACCTCTACTGCTACTACGATTGCAACTACTTTTGCTACTATGACTATTGCTGCTGCTGCCGCTACAAATACCACTACTACTGCCACTACTGTTGCTGCTACCACTGCTAGTAGCACCGCTACTGCCACTACAGCTACAACTGCTACTGGTCTAGCAAATACTACTATTATTGCTACTACTAGTACTACTACCACAACTACTACAACAATGTGTGGTGCAATAACTGCTATTACTACTGTTTCCATAGCTCTAACTGTTATTACAATACTACTACTATAGCTATTATTATTATTTCTTCAACTGCTACAACTACCACAGCTAGTACTACTGCAATAACAATAACTACTACAACAACTATTATTATTACTACTACTGCTGTTGCTTCTACTACTAGCACTACTACTACTACAACAACAATAACAACAACAACAACAACAACAACTACTACTACTACTACTTGAATACTAGTACTACTACTACTACTACTAGTACTACTACTACTCTTACTACTACTACTATTATTATTGCTATTACTAATACTATTACTACTGCTACTATAACTACTATAGTTTATTCTCCTTCTGTTACTACTAATGCTACTTTGACAACTACCGCCACTACAACTACTATTATTGTTGACACTACTTCTACAGCCACTACCACCACTCTTGCCACTACTACTGCTACTACTACTGCTACCCCAACTACTAAAACAACAACTACTACTATTGCTACTACTACTACTCCTGCTATTATCACTAGTGTTGCTGCAGATACTATTGCAACTACTGCTTCTCTCCTACCACTACTATTGCCCTTGTTGCTACTACTATGATTACAACTATAACTACTACTACAACAACTACAACTACTACTTTTACCGCTACTACTATTACAACTACTACTACTATTACAATGACTACTACTACTACGGAAACTACAACAACTACTACTGCTCCTACAACTACAGCTACTACAACTACCACTACTATAGCTATTACAACTACCACTACTACTGCTACTTCTACTATTACTACTACTACTACAACTTCTACTATTACTCCTACTACTACTACAATTACTACTCCTACAACAACTACCGCTACTATTACTATTGTTGCTACTATTATACTGTTATAATTATTACTACTACCACTACTACCACTACTACTACTACTGCTACTACTACTGCTACTACTAGTACTAGTACTACTACTATTACTACTACTACTACTAGTTTTGCTACTAGTACAACTGCTGCTACTACTCCTACTACTACTACTATGACTACTACTACTCCTACTACTATTAGTAGTATTTGTAGTAGTTGTAGTAGTAGTAGTAGTAGTATTTGTAGTGGTATTTATAGTAGTAATAGGACTAGTGGTCATAATAGTATTAGTAGTAGTAGTAGTGGTAGTAGTAGCAGTAGTAGTGGTAACAGTAGTAGTTGGTGTAGTAATTATAATAGTAATTTTTGTCATCATTGTAGTGTTAGTAGTAGTAGTAATAGTGGTAGTGGTAGTAGAAGTAGTATACTAGCAATAGTAGTTGTAATAGTAGTAGCAGTAGCTGGAGTAGCAGTAGTATGAGCGAAAGTGGTTGTAGTTGTTGTAGTAGTAGTGGTTGTAGCAGCTGTAGTAGTAGCAGAAGTAGTAGTCATAGGGGAAGTTGTAGTAGTAGTAGTAGTTTTAGCAGCCGTAGCAGTAGTAATTATAGTAGTTTTTGTACCAATAGTATTACTAGTAATAGTAGGAGTAGCAGTAGTCATAGCAGTTGTGGTAGTAATAGTAGTAGCAGCAGCAGTAGTAGTAGCAGTTCTAGTGGCAGTAGCAATAGTAGTAGTACTAGTAGTAGCAGTAGTAGTGGAAGTAGTAGTAGTAGTAGCTGTAGGGAAAGTAGTAGTAGTCATAGCAACAGTAGTAGTAGTAGCAATAGTATTAGTAATAGTAGTAGAAATAGTAGAAGTAGCTGTGGTAGTTGTTATTTTTGTTGTTGTAGTAGCACTTGTGGTAGTAGTAGTAGCAGCAAAAGTAGTAGCAGCAGTAGTTGTAGCCGTAGTACTAGTAGGAACAATAGCAGTAGCAGTAGCTACAACAATAGTGGTAGTATTTGCATTAGTTGGAGGAGTAGTAGTGACAGTAGTAGTAGTGGCAGTAGCAGTAGTAGTAGCTACAATAGTAGTAGTAGTAGTGGAGCAATAGTAGTAGTTGTAGTTGTAATTACATTAGTAGTAGCAGTAGTAGCCATAGTAATAACAGTAGTAGTTGTAGCAATAGCGGTAGTAGCAGTAGAAGTAATAGTAGTTGTAGCAGTTGCGATAGTCATAGTAGTAGTAGTAGTAGTAGTAGTAATACTAGTAGCAGTAGTAGTTGTAGCAGTAGCAGAAGTAGTTGTAGTAATAATATTAGAAGTAGCAAGTGTCATAGTAGTTGTCATAGTAGTCGTGGTAGTAGTACTACTAGTAGTAGTAGTCATAGCAAAAGTAATAGCAATAGTACAAGTAGTAGTAGAAGTAGAAGTAGTAGTAGTGGGAGCAGATGTAGTAGTAGTAATTGTTGTTGTAGCATCAGTAGCAGCAAAAGCAGCAGCAGTAGTAGTAGCGGTAGTAGTAGTAGCAGTACTATTAGTAGCGGTAGCCGTGGTACTAGTAGTAGTATTAGTAGTAGTAACACTAGAAGAAGTAGTGACAGCAGTAGCCGTAGCAGCAGTAGTAGCAGTAGTTATAGTGGTAGTAGTAGCAATGGCAGTAGCAGCCATAGCAATTGTAGTAGTAGTAGTTGTTGTTGTTGTATTTGTAGTAATAGTTATCGTAGTAGTAGTACTAGTACTAGCAGTAGTAGTAGCAGTAGTAGTAATAGTACTACTACTAGCAGTAGCAGTAGTTATAGCCGTATTAGCAACAGTAGTACTAGTAGTTATAGGAGAAGTAGTAATAGTGGCAGTAGTTATAGTTGTTGATGAAGTAGTAGTTGTGGTAGAAAGAGTTATGGAAGTAGTATTGTTAGTAGCAATGGTAGTAATCATAGTAGTAGTAGTAGTAGTAGTAGTAGTAGTAGTAGTAGTAGTAGTAGTAGTAGTTGTTGTTGTTGTTGTTGTTGTTGTAGTAGTAGTAGAAGTGGTAGCAGTAGTAGTAGCAGTAGCAATAGTAGTAGAAGTAATAGTAGCAGCCGTAGTAGTAGTAGAAGATAAAGTAGTATTAGTAGTGGCAATAGGAGCAGTAGTTGTAGTAGTTGTAGTAGTAGTAGTAGCAGAATTCATCGTAGCAGTAGTGGTAGTAGGAGAAGTAGTAGTAGTTATTATTGCAGGAGAAGTTGTTGTTGTAGTAGTAGTAGTAGTAGTAATAGTAATAGTAGTAGTAGAAGTAGCAATAGTAGTAACATTAGCAGTAGTAGCAGTAGTGATAGTAGTAGTTGTTGTTGTTGTAGTAGCAGAAGTAGGAGTAGTAGTTGAAGTATAAGTAGTTATCACAGTAATAGTAGTAATAATAATAGTAGTAGTAGTAAAAGTAGGAGTAAGAATAGTAGTAGTAGTAGCTATTATTGTAACAATAGTAATAATAGTAGTAGTACTGCTAGTAGTAGCAGTTGTAGTAATAGTATTAATAGTAGTAGCTGTAGCACAGTAACTGCAGTAGTAGTAGTAATCATAGCAACAGTGCAAGTAGTAGTAGTTGTAGTAGTAATTATAGCTACAGTGGCGGTAGTAGCTGTAGCAGCAGCAGCAGTAGTTGTAGTAGTAGCAGTAGCTATAGTTGTAGTAGAAATAGTAAGAATACTAGTTGTGGTAGCAGTTATAGCAGTAGTAGTAGTATTTGCTATAGTAGTAGTCATAGTAGTAGTTGTAGCTGTAGTAGCAGCAGTAGTTCTAGTATTAGCAGTAGTAGCAGTATTAGCAGCAATAGTAGTGGTACAAGTACCATATGTAGTTGTACTAGTAGCAGCAGTTGTAGTTGCAATAGTACGAGTAGTAGTGCTAGTAGTAATAGGAGTAGTGGTAGCAATTCTAGTTGTACTAGTAGTAGTATTAGTAGTAGCAACAGCAGTAGTAGTGGTAGTGCTCGTAGTAGTAGTAGTAGTCATAGTAGTAGCAAAACTAGCGAAAGTGGTTGTAGTAGTAGCAGCAGCAGCAGCAGTAGTAGTAGTAGCAATAGCAGTAGTAATAGCAATAGTAAAATTTATTGCAATAGTTTTAATTTCAGAAGTATTACTATTAATAGTAGTAGTAGTAGTAGCAATGGAAGTCGTAATAGTAGCGGTAGTAGTAGCAATAGTAGTAATTGTATTTGTAGTAGTAGCAGTACTAGCAGTAGTACTGGCAGTGGAACTAGCAGTAGCTACAGCAATTGTCGTAGTAGTCATAGTAGTAATAGTAGTAGTAGTAGTAGTCTCATAGCAGCTACAGTAGTAGTAGTAGTATCATTAGTCATTGTAGTAGTAATAGTAGTAGTACGAGAAGTTGTAGTAGGAGAAGTTGTAGTAGTAGCAGTAGTAGTAGTAGTCGTAATACTAGTAGTAGTAGTAGCTATAGTTGCAGTAGGAGAAGTAGCAGTAGTAGCAGCTGTAGTAGTAGTAGTACCAATAGTAGTAGTAGAAGTGGTGGTAGTTGTAGTAGTAGTATTAATAGTAGAAGAATTAGTAGTAGTAATAGTAGTAGCAGGAGTAGTAGTAGTATTAGTAATAGTAATAGTAGTAGTAGTAGTAGGAGTTGCAGTAGCACAAGTACCAGTAGTTGCAGCAACAGTAATAGTAGTAGTAGCAGCAGTAGCAGTAACAGCAGTAGTAGTAGAAGTAGTAGTAGTAGGAGGAGTAGTAGTAGGAGCGGCAGCAATAGCAGCAACAACAGCAGTAGTAGTAGTAGTAGCAGAAGTAGTTATAGTAGTAGCAATAGTGGTAGTGGTAGTAGTAGCAATAGTTGCTATAATAGTAGTAGTACTAGTAGTTGTAGTAGTAGTAGTAACAGTAGCATTAGTAGTAGTAGTAGTATTAGAAGTAGTAGTAGTAGCGGTTGTAGCAATATTATTGGTAGTAATTGTAGAAGTTATAGTGTAGTAGAAATAATAATAGTAGCAGTAGTAGCCGTAGTTGTAGCAATAGTAGAAGTAGTGGCCATAGTAGCTGAAGTAGCTATAGTAGTAGTAGTAGTAGTAGTAGTAATAGTAGTAATAGTGGTAGCATAAGATGGAGTTGTAATAGTAGTAGCAGCAATAATATTAATAGTCGTACTAGCCTTACTAGTTGTAGCAGTGGTAGTTGTAGCAATAGTAGTATTAGTAGGGGTCGCAATTGTAATAGTAGCAGAGGTGGGAGCTGTAGTCATAGTTGAAGCTGATGTAGTGGCAGTAGCAGAAGTAGTAGAAGTTCAAGTAGTAATATTCATAATAGTAGTTGTAGTAGCAGTAGTAGTAGTTGTGGTAGTAGTAGAACCAGTAGCGATTGTAGTAGTAGAAGCTATAGCAGTAGTAGTAGCTATAGGAGTAGTGGTTGTAGTACATGTAGTAGTAGTTGTTGTTGTTGTAGCAATAGTAGAAGCAGTAGTGGCAGTAATGGCAGTAGTAGTATTAATAGTAGTTGTTGTTGTTGTTGTAGCGATAGTAGTAGTAGTAGCAGCAGTAGTTTAAGTAATAGTAGTAGCAGTTGTTATTATAGTAGTAATAGTTTTAGTGATAGTCGAAGCAGAGGTAGTAGCAGTAGCAGTAGTAACCATAGTGGCAGTAGTAGTAGTAGTAGCTGTCGTAGCAGTAGTAGTAGCAGCAGCAGTAGTAGTAGAAATTGTAATAGAACTAGAAGAAGAAGTAGTAGTAGTAGTTGTTGTTGTTGTAGTAGTAATAGTAGCAGTAATAGTAGTAGTAGTAGTAGGAATGTTAGTAGTAGTTGTAGTAGTTTTAGCGACAATAGTATTAGTTGGAGTAACAGTAGTAGTAGTAGAGGTAATTATAGTAGGAGAAGTAGTAGCAGTAGCAGTAGCGGTAGTAGTATTAGTAGTTTCTTAGTAGTCATAGTAGTAGCAGCAGCAGCTATAGTTGTAGTAGCACTAGTAGCAATAACTATAGTAGTAGTAACAGTTGTAGCAATAGCTATAGTAGTAGTGGTGGTAGTAGTAGTTGCAGTAGAAGTAGTTGCAGCAGAAGCAGCAGTACCAGCAGTAGCAGTAGTAGTAGCAGTAGCAGCAGTAGTATTAGTAGCAATAGTTGTAGTAATAGTAGTAGTAGTAGCAGTAATAGCAGCAGTAGCAGTATTATTGACTGTAGTTGTAGTAGAAGTTATTATAGTAGTAGTAATAATAGTAGTAGTAGTGGTCGTGGTGGTGGTTATAGTAGTAGTAGTAAGCGTAGTAGTCGTAGTAGTTGTAGTAGTAGTAGTTGAAGTAGCAGTATTAGCTGAAGTTGAAGTATAAGCAACAGCAACAGCAGCAGAAGTTGGAGTAGTAGTAGTAGAAGTAGTAGCAGTAGTTGAAGTAGAAGTAGTTGTAGTTGTAGTTGTGGTAGAGGTAGCAGAAGTAGCGAAAGTAGCAGTAGTTGTAGAAGTCATAGTAGTAGCTACAGTAGTAGTAGAAGTAGTAGTAGAAGTGGCAGTTGTAGCAGCAATAGCAATCGTACCATTCATAGTAGTAGTAGAAGTAGTAGTAGAAGTTGTAATAGTAGCAGTAGCAGTTGTAGTAGTAGTAATAGCATTAATAATTTCCACAAAAGTAGTAGTAGCGGTGATAGTAATTATAGGACTAATGGTAGTAGTAGTAGGAGTAACAATAGTGGTAGTAGCAGTAGAAGTAGTAGTAGCAGTAGTAGTAACAGCGGTAGTAGTAGCAGTAGTAGCAGCAGCAGTAGTAACATGAGCAATAGTAGTAGTAGTAGTAGGAGTAACAATGGCGGAAGTAGTTGTAAAAGTAGTAGGAGCAGGAGTAGTAGTTGTAGTAGTAGTTGCAGTAATAGGAGCCATAGTAATAGTGGTAGCAGTAGTAGCAGTAGTAGTAGCAGTAGTAGTAATTGTAGTACTAGTGTAGCAGGAGTACTAGAAGTAGTGGTTGCCATAGTAGTAGCAAAAATAGTCATAGCAATAGTAGCAGTAGTAGCAGTAGCCGTAATTATAGTAGTAGATGTTGCATTAGTAGTAGGCATAGTAGGAGTGGTATTAGTAGTAGTAGTAACAGTAGTAGTAGCATTTGCAGAGGGAGCAATAGTAGTGGTTGTAGCCATAGTAGAAGTAGTAGTAGTCGTAGCAGTAGTAGTAGCAATAGTCATAGCAACAGTAGTAATAGCAGTAGTCGTAGTAGTTGGAGAAGTCACAATAGTAGCCGCAACAGCCGCAGTGGTGGTGGTGGTGGTAGTAGTAGTAGTATTTGTAGTAAAAGTAGTCACAACAGAAATATTAGTTGGAGTAGTAGTAGCAATAGTAGTAGTAGTCCTAGCAATAGAAGCAGCAGTAGCAATAGCAGCAGTAGTAGTCGTAATTTCAGTAGTAACGATAATAGAAGTAGTAGCAGTAGTAGCATCAATAGTAGTAGTAGTAGTAGTAGTTTCAGTAGTTAGGGTAGTAGTAGTAGTTGTTGTAGCAGTCGTAGTAGTAGCAGTAGTAGCAGCGGTAGCAATTACAATAGCAGTAGTTGCAATAGCAAAAGTAGTAGTTGCAGTAGTAATAGCAGTAGCAGCCGCAGCAGCATAAGTTGCAGTTGTATTAGTATTAGTGGTATTGGTAGTAGTAGCATTAGCAGTAGCAGAAGAAGCAATAGTAGTAGTAGCAACAGTAGTTGTCGTAGCAGTAGCAGTTATAGTAGCACTAATAGTGGTAATAATAGTTGTAGGAGTAGTAGTAGTAGTTGTAGTAATAGTAAGTAGTAGTAGTTGTTGTTGTTGTTCTAGTAGTAGTTACAGTAGTAGTAGTTGTAGTAGTAGTTGTAGTTGTCATAGTGGTAGTAGTAGTAGTAGGAGTAGCAACAACAATAGTAGGAGTAATGGTAGCAGGAATTGCAGTTGCGGCAATAGTAGTAGTGGTAGGAGTAATAGTAGTAATAAGTGTAGTAGTTGTAGAAGTAGTTGTAGCAATAGTTGTTGTAATATGAGTAATAGTACTAGTAGTCGTAGTAGTGGTATTAGTAGTAATAGGTGTTGTAGTTGGACTAGTAGTAGCGACAGTAGTAGTTTTAGTAGTAGTAGTTGTAGTAGTAGTAGTAGTAGTAGTAGTAGTAGTAGTAGCAGCAGCTGTCGCAATAGTAGTAATAGTAGTTGTTGTTGTAGTAGTACTAGTATCAGTAGCTGTAGTAGTGTAATAACAGTAGTAGTATTAGTAGTTGTAGTAGAAGAAGTAGTAGTAGCAATAGTAGTTGTTGTAGTAGCAGTAGTAGTAATTGAAGTAGTAGTTGCACTAGTCCTACTCCTACACCTACTCCTACTACTTGCACTACTACTTCTACACTTCCTGTAGCTCCTACTGCTACTTCTAATCCAACTACTACTCCTCCAACTCCACTCCAACTACTACTACTGCTCCTACTACTACTACAACCCTTACTCCAACTACTACTACAACCCTTGCAACTACTACAACTCCTACTACTACTACTAATACTACTACTACTACTACTATTACTACTACTACTACTATTGGTACTGCTACTACAAATACTAAAACAACAACTACTACTACACCTACTCCTATTGCTATTGTTGCTGCTACTATTACTACTACTACTACTACTACTACTACTACTCCTACTACTACTCCTACTACTCCTACTCCTACTCCGACTGCTACTACTACTACTTCTACTACACCTACTCCTACTACGCCTATGCGAACTACTACTCCTACTCCAACTCCTACTACTGCTACTGCTACAACAACTACTACTACCACTACAAGAACAACAACAATAACAACAATAACTCCTCCTACTACTACTACTAATACTAACACGACTACTACTTACTTACGGCGTGCTGCGCTGCACTAATTCTCTAACAGTCCCGTCCTTGTACTTCTAACGACTGCGTCCGAACTACTACTACTACTCCGTACTACTGCCTAACTAACTACTACAACACCTAACACTCCTTAAACTTCTACGACTACCAACTAATCCTAACACTCCAACAATTTCTATGACTACAACAACTACGACTACTTCTACACTCCTACTACTACTATGCCTACTACAGCTGCTGAACTCCTACTACTACTACTACTACTACAAATACTACATATGCTACTACTAGTACTGCAACTACTACTTGTTCTACTACACTACTACCACTACTACTGCTGCCACTAGGACTAATGCTACTACTTTTGCTACTCCAACACCTACTATTACTTCACCTACTACTACAACTACTGCTACCACTGCAACTGCTACTACTGTTGCTCCCATTGCAACTACTACTGCCACTACTTCTGCTACTGCTAGTGCTGCTACTACTACTCGCACACCAGCCACTGTTACTATTGCTACTACAGGAACTATAATTACTACTACAACTACAACTTCTGTGGCTACTACTACCACTACTACAACTACTGCTACTGCTGCTGCTATGGCTACTGTACAACTACTCCAACTACTTCTACTACTTCTACAATGACTATTGCTACTGCTACTACCACTACTGCTACTATTACTACTAGTACTACTATTACTACTATGCTCTTGTTTCTACTACTACTGCTGCTGCTGCAACTACAACTGCTACGACTACTACTACTACTACTACTACTACTACTACTGCTACTACTACTACAACTACTAGACATACTACTACTACTACTACAACAATTACTACTAGTGCTTCTACTACAAGTACAACAGTAGTAACTACTTATGCTACAACTACTACTACCACCATGATTTCTTCTGTCACTACTACTCCTACTACTACCACTACTACTGCTACTACAACTGCTACAACACCTTCAACTACTACAATTTTCGCCACTACAACCCCTACTGCTACTATTGCTTCTACTATTACTACTACTACTCCTATTCCTACTACAACTACAACTATTACAATAACTTCTACTACTTTGTCTACTACTACCAATGTTGCTACTACTATAATAGCTTCTACTACTGCTAGCACTACTACTACCACTAGTTCTACTACCATCACTACCACTACAACTATGGCTGCCACTGCTACTACTGCTACCACTATTACTACTACTATACTAGTACAACTACAACTACTACTATTAACACAACAACAACTACTACTCCTAATACTACTACTCCTGCCACTGCTACAGCTAATACTACGACTACTCCTCCTACTCCAACTGCTACTACTACTACTACTCCTACTCCAACTTGTACTGTTACTACTACTACTACTACAACAACAACTACTACTACTAGTAGTAGTGCCACTACTAATACTACTACTACTACTACTACTAGTACCACTAATCCAAGCACCACTACTCCTACTACTACTCCTACTCCAACTCCTACTATTATTACTACTACTACTACTACTACTACTACTACTGTTGCTACCACTACTACTACTGCTTGTGCTACTACTACTACTACTTCTACTACTACTATTACTACTACTACTACTACTAATACTACTCCTACTCATACTCCTACTACTACTCCGGCTAGTAAAATAACTACAACCACTACAACAACAACAACAACAACTACTATTTCTACTATTGGTGCTGCTACTACTTTTACAATGATTCCTACTGCTGCTGCTACTAATACTACTACTACTACTAACTACTGCTACCACTACGAATCCTACTCCAACTCCTACTACTACTACTACTCCTACTATTACAGCCACTACCCCTACTCCAACTACTACTACTCCTACTCGAACTCCTATAGAAACTACTACTACTACCACCACCACCACCACCACCACTACTACCACTACATCCAATACTGCTACTATTATGACTACTAATACTACTACAAGTACTCTACTACTAATGCTACTGTCGCAGCTGCTACTGCTGCTGCTGCTACAGCTACTACTACTACTACTACTACTACTACTATAGTAGTAGTGGCAGAATTAGTAATAGCAGGAGAAGTAGTAGTAGCAGTAGCAGTAGTAGTACTAGTTGTTGTTGTTGTTATTATTATTGTTGTTGTTGTTGTAACAAGAGAAGTAGAAGTTGAAGCAGTAGCTATAATAGTAGTAGCAGGAGGAGTAGTAGTAGTAGTAATAGTAGTGGTAGTAGCAATAGTTGTACTCCCAGTAGCAGTAGTTATAGTTGTAAAAGAAGTAGTAGTAGTAGTACTAGAAATAGAAGAAGTAGTAGTAGTAGTAGTAGTATTAGTACTAGTAGTTCTTGTAGCAGTAGTAATTGTGCAAGTAGTAGATGTAGTGGTAGTAGTAGTAGTAGAAATAGTGGCTGAACTAGTAGTCGTAGTACTAGTAGTCATTATTGTCGTAGTAGTCAAAGCAGTAGTAGAAGTAGTAGCAATAGTAGTAGGTGTAGCAGTAGTAGTAGCAGTGGTAGTAATGGCAACAGAAGTAGCCGCAGTAGAGGTAGAAGTAGTCGTAGTAGGAGTTATAGTTGGAGTATCAATAGCAGCAGCAATGGTTCTAGTAGAAGTAGTAGTAATTGTAGTGCTAGTAGTAGGAGTAGGAGAAGTAGTAGTATAAGGTGTAGTAGAAGTAATAGCAGTAGTAGCAATAGTTGAAATAGTAGTAGTTGTTGTTGTAGCAGCAGAAATAGCAGTAGTTGTAGTAGTTGTAGCAACAACAGCCATAGAAGAAGAAGTAGTAGTAGTCGTAGAGGAAATAGTAGTCATAGTTGTGGTAGTAGTAGTACTCGTAGTAGTAGGAGTAGTGGTAGTAGTAGTAGTCGTCGTCGTAGTAGTAGTAGTAGTATTAGTAATATTAGTAGTAGTAGAATTGGTGATAGTAGTAGTAGCAGTAGTAGCAGAAGTGATGGTAGAAGTAGTAGTAGTACTAGTAGCAGTTGTCGTAGTTATAGCAGAAGTAGTAGTAGCAGTAGTAGTAGTTTTAATGTCAGTGGTCGTAGTAGCCGTAGTAGTAGTAGAAGTAGTAGTAGTAGTAGAGCAGCAGCAATTCTAGTAGCAAAAGTGGTAATAGCAATTGGTAGCTGTAGTATAAGTAGTAGTGGCAGTAGTAGTAGTAGTATTAGTGGTAGTAGTAGGAGCTGTTGAAGGAGTTGTAGTTCGGGTAGTAGTTGGAGAAGTAGTAGTAGTAGTAAGAGTAGCAGTAGCAACTATTATAGTACAAGTAGTTCTAGTAGCAGTAGTAGTAGGAGTATTTGTAGTAGCTATAGTGGTTGTAGTAGCAGTAGTTGTTGGAGTAGTCATAGTAGTAGCAGGTGCAGTAGTAGTGGTATTAGTAGTTGTAGCAATAGTAGTAATAGTAGCAGTAGTTGGAGCAGTAATACTAGTAGTTATAGTACTAGTAGTCGTAGTAGTAGCAGTAGCCATAGTAGTATGAGTAGAAATGACAATTGTTGTAGTAGTAGTAGCAGTATCTCTCGTAATCATAATAGGAATAGTAGTAGTAGTAGTAGTAGTAGTAGTAGTAGTAGTAGGAGGAGGAGTAGTGGTAGTAATAGTTGTCGTAGGAGTAGAACAAATAGTAGCACCAGTAATAGTAGTAGGAGCAATCATAGTAGTATTTGTAGTTGTAGCTATAGTAGCAGTAGGTGGAGCAGTAGTAGTAGTATTAGTAGCAGTAGTGGTAGTAGTAGTAGCCGCAGTAGTTGTAGCAGTAGTAGTTGTTACAGTAGTAGCAGTTGTAGTAGTAGTTGTTGTTGTAATATTTACAGTACTAATAGCATTTGTAGTAGTAGCAGTTGTCGTTGGAGCAGGGGAAGTAGCAGTAGTAGTAGTAGTAGCAGCAGCAACAGCAGCAGTTGTTGTTATTGTTTTTGTAATATTTACAGTACCAATAGCAGTTGTAATAGTAGCAGTTGTCATTGGAGTAGGAGAAGTAGCAGTAGTAGTAGTAGCCACAGCAACAACAGTAGTAGTAGTAGCAGTAGTTGTTGTTGTTGTAGTAGTAAAAGTAGTACTAGTAGAAATAGAAGTAGTAGTAGTAGCAGAAATAGTAGTAGTAGTAATAGTAGTAGTAGTAGTAGTAATAGTAGTAATAGTAGTATTATAAGTAGTAGTAGCAGGAGTAGTAATAGTAGTAGTAGTAGCAGTAGCAATAGCAGCAATAGCAACAAGGGCAGTAGTAGTAGTAGTAGTAGTAGTAGTAGTAGTAGTAGTAGCAATAGTAGAAGTAGTAGAGTGAGTAGTAGTAGCTATCATATTAAGAGTAGTAGTAGTAGTTGGAGAAGTAGTAGTTGTAGTAGCAAGAGTAGTAGTAACAGTAGTAGTAGTAGTTCTTGTAGTAGTTGTTGTAGTTGTAGTAATAATAGTAGGTGTTGTAGTAGTAGCAGTAGTAGCAGTAGTAGCATTAGCAATAGTAGTAGCAGGACTAGTAGTAGGAGAAGTACTTGTAGTTGTAGCAGTAGTAGTAATCATATTAGTAACTGTAGTGGTTGTACTAGTAGTAGTATTAGTAGTAGTAGTAGTAGCCGTAGCAGTAGCAGCAACAGTAATAGCAGTACCAGTAGTAGCCGTAGTAGTAGTAGGAACAGCAGCAATAGTAGTGGTAGTAGTTGTAGGAACAACAGCAACAATAGTGGTAGTAGTAGTAGTCGTAGTAGTTGGAGGAGAAGTAGTAGTAATAGTAGGAGTAGCAGTAGTACTTGGAGCAATACAAGTAGTAGGAGTAATAGTAGTAGTACTAGTAGAGCCAATAGTAGCAGCAGTAGTAGCAGTAGTCGTAGTTGAGGTTGTCGCATTAGTAACAGTACTAGTAGTAGTTGTAGCAGAGCTAGTTGTAGGAGTAATAGCAAGAGTAGTAGCATAAGTTGTACGAGTAGTAGCAGTAATAGTAGTAGTAGTAGTTATAGTAGTAGTAGCAGTAGCAGTAGTAGTAGTAGTTGTTGTTGTTGTTCTAGTAGTAGCCATAGTATCAGTAGTTGTTGTTGTTGTTGTAGCAGTAGTTGTAATACTAGTAGTAGTAGCATCAGTCATAGTTGTAATAGTCGTAGCTGAAGTTGTAGTAATAGTAGTAGTTGTTGTAGTAGCGATAGTTGTAGTAGAAGTAATAGTAGTAGAAGTTGTGGTAGTAGTAGCGTTAGTAGTAATAGTGGTAGCAGTAGTTGTAGCGGCAGTAGTAGTAGTAGTGTAGCAGTATCAATAGTAGCATCAGCAGTAGTCATAGCAATAAGTGCAGTAGTAGTAGTAGTAGTGGTTGGAGTAGCAGTAGTAGCAGAAGAAGTAGTAGTAATAGCAACAACAGTAGTAGTAGTAAAAGTAGAAACATTAGTATTAGTAGCAGTAGTAGTAGTAGTAGTAGTAAGGGAAGTAATAGTAGTTGTAGTAGAGACAGTAGTAGTAGTGGTAGTAGAAGTCAAAGCAGTAGTGATTGTAGTTGTAGTAGCAGCAGTAGTGGTAGCAGTTGTAGTAGTAGTAGAACTAGTTGTAGGACTAGTAGTAGTAGTAGCAGTAATAGTAGGAGCTATAGTAATAGAAGTAGTAATAGTAGTAGTAATAGTTGTTGTTGTTGTAGCACGAGTAGGAGTAGCAGTAATAGCAGTACTATTTGTAATAGTCATAGCAGTAGTAGTCATTGCTACAACAACTACTACTACTAATACTACTACAGGTACTACTGTAGCTACCACTACTACTAGTACTACTACTCTTACTACTCCTACGACTACTATTGTTACTACTACTACAGCTACTACTAATACAACTACTACTTCAACAAGAACTACTACTACTGCCACATCTACTACAGCTACAACAATAACAACAACTACTACTACAACTACTACTTCTACTGCTACTACTGCTACTACTCCAACTACTGTTACTATTACTATTACTGCTACAACTACTTCCACTACTACTACACAAAGTAGTACTAGTACCACTACTATTGCAACTACTACTACTCCAACTACTTCCAATACTACTACTACTAATACTTCTACTTTTACTACTACTATTACCACCAATACTAGTACTACTGCTACAACTGCTACAACTTCTACTACTACTACTACTACTGCTACTACACATATTATTATTACTACTACTACTACTACTATTGCCCCTACTATTGTTGCTCTTGTCGCTACTACTACTACTACTAGTGCAACTACTATTGCTACTACTACTAGTACTCCTGCTGCTGCAGGTACTACTACAACTGCTGCTACTACTCCTGCTACTACTGCTGCTACTTCATGCGCTACTGCAGCTATTACTACATCTACTACCTATACTACTACTCCTACCAGTACTACCCCTACTACTATAATAACAACGACGACGATGACTATTGCCACTGGTACTACTACTATCGCTATTGCTACTTCTACTTCATGCGCTACTGTAGCTATTACTACAACTACTGCTACTATTACTACATCTACTACCTATACTACTACTCCTACCAGCACTACCCCTACTACTACAATAACAACAACAACAACGATTACTACCACTGCTACTACTACTGCTGCTACTGCTACTGCTACCAATCCAGCTACATTTGCTACTACTACTACTTCTACAACTGCTACTTCTGCTACTACTACTATTACTTCTACTGTTACAACAACAACTACTGCTACTGCTGCTACTGGTAGTGCTACTACAGCTACTACTACTACTACTACCATTGCTGCTGCTGTTTCTACTACTACTGCTGCTACTTCTATGGTTCCTACTCCTACTGCTACTACAACTAGTGCTGCTGCTACTAGGATTGCGACTATTGCAATTTCTGCTACTCCAGCTACTACTGCTACTGCCATTACTACTGCTACTACTACGGCTGCTATTGTAACTGTTGCTACTGTTACTATTATTACCACTACTACTACTATTGCAAGCACAACTACTCCTACTAGTACCACTATAACTACTAAAACTACTATTAGTGCTCCACCAACAACTCCTACTACTCCGACTACTACTGCTGCTATTACTACTACTACTACTACTACTAATGATGCTGCGGCTGGTACTCCAACTCCTACAGCTACCACTGAAATTTGTACTACTACCACTACCACTACTACTGCTACTACCACTACTATCACTACTACTACTACTACTACTACTACTACGTCTACTATTACACTACAACTACTACCTCTACTACCACAACTACTACTACAACAACTACTACTACTACTCCTGCTACTGCTGCAGCGATGACTACTGCTACTACTACCACTAGTACTTTTGCTACTACTACAACTAATGTTGTTGATGCTGCTACTCTGACTACTACAACTACGACTACTGCTATTACAACTACTACTATTACTACTACTCTTGCTACTACTACTACTCTTGCTACTACTACTACTAGTACTACCATTACTACTAGTACTAGTAATACTACTACTGCTGCTACTACTACTACCACTGCTACTGCTACTCATAATTTGACTATTACTTCTAGAACTACAAGTACTACTTCTACTACTACTCCAACCACTACTACAACTACTACCATAAGGCCTGCTACTTCTACTACAATTACGACTACAACTTCTACTAATACTACTACTACTACTACTACCACTAGTACTACTACCACAACTACCGCCTCTACAACCACTTCTACTACTACCACCACAACACCTACTACTACTACTGCAAGCACTAGTTCAACAACTACTACCGAAATGACTACTACAACAACAACTACTGCTACTCCTGCTCCCGCTACTACTACTATCAATACAAGAACAACAACAACTACTACTTCTACTAGTACTACTCCTACTACTACTACTACTACTATAATTACCACTGCCAACTACTACTACTGCTCTTACTACTAATACGACAACAACAACAACTACTACAAGTACTACTATTACTATTACTGCAACTCCTACTACTACTACTACTACACCTAATACTTTTACTATTACCACTACTACTACTACTACGATAGCTACCACACCTACTAGTCCAACTACTACTACTACTATTACTACTACTACTAATACAACTATTACACCTACTAGTACTCCTACTACTCCTACTAATACAACTACTACTACTCCTACTGCTTCTGATATTCCTACTTTTACTACTACTACTTCTTCAACTACTACTATTACCAAAACCACCACTACTACTACAGCCATAACTACTACAACTTCTACTACCACTACTACTGCTACATCTTTGACTACCACTACTATTGCCACTATTGCTCCTACAGCTGCTACTGCTACTCCTACTACTACTACTATTATTACTACGACTTCTACTACTACTACTACTACTCCTACTATTACTATTTCAACTACTACTATTACTACTAGCATTGCTACTGCTGCTACTGCTACTACTACTGCCACTACTTCTACTATCAGTACCACTGCAACTACTACTACTCGTACTGTTGCTATTGCTACTACAACTACAACTACTGCTACTAACACTATTATTACAACTAATACTACTACTACCACATCTACTACTCCTCCTAATACTACTATGGCTACTACTACTACTGCTATTACTACTGCAACTATGACTACAACTCCAAATACTACTACTACTATTAATACTACTACTACTACTACTACTACTACTACTACCACTACTACTACTACTACTACTACTATTGCTTCTATGATTTTTACCACTACATTGACTGCTAACTACTACAACTGCTACAACAACTGCTGCTACTACTACTACTACTAATACAACAATAACAATAACTACTACTACTACTACTAATACAACAACAAATACTACTTGTACTACTAGTATTACTACTACTTATCCTAAAACTACCACTACTGCAACTACTACTACCCCTACAACTGCTACTACTACTACTCCTCCTCCAACTACTTTTACTACTATTGCTGTTTCTACCACACCAAATAATCCTACTACCAGTACTAGTACTACTACTTCTACTACTACTACTACTACCATTCCTACTCCTCCTAATATTACTACTACTACTACTATAACTACTTCTACCAATATTACTACTACTACTACTACAACTCCTACTACTTTCCCTACTACTGCTTCTACGACTTCTATTACCACTACTACAAATACAACTACCACTGTTACAACTACTACAATTTCTACCACTACTACTACTGCTACTCGTACTACAACAACAAGTACAACTACTACTGTAGTGTCTGCTATAGCTACTGCTGCTAATACTAATGCTGCTACTACTACTACTACTTCAGTTGCTGCTACTGCTAGAGCTACAATAACAACAACTACTACTACGACTACTGCTGCTGCTGCTGCTATTATTGGTACTACTACTATCACTTCAACTTCTTGTTCAACTGCTACTACTGTTACTCCTATTCCTACTACTAATATTACTACCACTACTACTAGTACTACTCTTACTACTACTGCTACTATTGCTACCACTACTAGTATTACTACAACTACTACTACAACTATTAGTACTACGACTAATGCAGCTGCTGCTGCTACTCGTACAACAACTGCTACTACTATAGTTAGTACTACTACTACTACTTCTACTACTACTACTACTAATATTCTAACTCCTAATATTACCGCTACTATTTCTACTATTACTATTACCACTACTGCAACAGCTGCTCCTACTTCTGTCGCTACTGTTACTACTTTTGCCGCTACTGCTACTACTTCTACCACTGCTTCTACTACTACTTCTACTACTTCGACTACTGCTATTTTTGCTACTTCTGCTACCTACTTCTACTGCTGCTGCTACTACTATAGCAACTACGGGCACTGCTACTACTTCTACTATTGCTAGTACTACTACGACTACAATGGCTAGTACTACTGCTACTATGACTACTATTACTACGACTACGACAGCTAGTATTGCAGCGACTACGACTACTGCTACTCCTGCTGCCACAACTGCTACTATTCCAACTACTACTACTACTATTCTTACTATTACTCCTACAAGTGCTACGACTACTACAGCTGCTACTACTACTGCTGCAACTATGACTATATGACTACTACGGCAACTACAGTTACTACTACTCCTACTACTACTGCTACAACAGTGACTACCACTACTACAACTACTAATGCTACTGCTGCTGCTGCTACCACCACTACTACTATTACTACTGCTACTATGTATACTACTACTACTACAGCTACAACCGTGACTACCACTACTACAACTACTAATGCTACTGCTGCTGCTACTACCACCACTACTACTATTACTACTGCTACTATGAATACTACTACTTCTCCAATTGCAACCACTACATCTAGTACTGCTGCTACTACTTCGACTACTACTTCTTCTATTACTACTCCTACTACTTCTCCTACCCCTTCCAATGGTACAACAACTACAACAATAACAACAACAACAACTACTACTACTTCTACTACGACTGGTACAACTGCTACTACTTCTACTACTCATACAGGTAACAGTACTACTGTAACAACTACTATAGCTTGTTCTACTGCTACTAACATTGCAATTGCTTCTACTACTGCTCCTACTATTTTTGCTACTACTACTACTTCTACTAACACAACAACTACTACTACTATGACTACTATTGCTAGTAGTACTACTACATCTATTGTTGCTGCTACTACTACTCCGACTACTAATGCTACTACTAACACCACCACCACAACTATGACTAATACAATAACTGTTGTTCATATTGCTGCTGCTACTACTACTACTACTTCAACTACAGCTATAGCTACTAATATTACTCATACTGCTGCTACTACTACTACAACAACTACAACTACTACTACGGCTGCTGCTGCTGCTATAGCTAATACTACTACAAGTACTACTACTACTACTACTACTCACACAACTACTACTATTACTACTACAACTGATACTACTGCTGCTACGATTACTACTACTACTTTTACTACTACGACTACTACTAGTGCTACTACTAATACTACTATTAATGCTACTACTGTTGCAAATGCTACTACCACTACTACTGCTACTACCACAACAACTACTATTAGAGCTGCGACTACAACTGCGGCTACTACTTCTCCAACTACTACGACTACTACTACTACTCCTAGTAATGCTTCTAAAACTTAACAGCAACAAATATATGGCTACAACGAATGGTACAATTACTCCAACTACTGCCATTGCTACCACTGCAACATCTGCTACTACTACCACCATAGCTACTACTAATGCTATTTCTACCACAACTTCTTGTACTGCTACTATTACCATCACACCTACTACTACTACTACTACGAGTACTACTACTACTGCTGCTGTTACTATTACTACTACTACGATTGCTAATACTATGACTACTACTACTACTCCTACACCTAATACTACTACTACAACTACTACAACAATGACTACTAGTACTATGAGTACTACTACTAATCCTACTACTACAACAACAACTACTACTACTACCACAACAACAACGACTACTACTACTACTATAAAAGTACACACGACTATACTACTACTAGTATAATTACAGACAACTACTACTACGCTATCTAGTACTACTAGTACTGCCTACTGATAAGCTACTGCTACAGTATTACGAACTGCTAGGAGTACTACTGGCTACGGCGACTTGACTACTAAGACGAATACTACTACTACTACACTTACTACTACGAACTACTATGACTACTACTACTACTACTACTACTACTACTCCTACTACTACTACTACTACTACTACTACTACTACTACTACTACTACTACTACTACTATTACTACTTCTTCTACTACTACTTTAAATACTATAGTTATTACTACTACTACTACTACTACTACTAATACTACTTCTATTACTAGTACTACTTCAACTACAACTTCTACTACTACTACAACGGCTGGTCATCCTCCTACTACTATTGCAACAAAGACAATAAAAATAATAACTAATACTGCTGCTAATACTACTTCTTCTACTATTACTACTATAACAACTACTACTATTATGACTACTACTACAACTATAGCTACAAATACGACTATTACTGCTAGTATTACTACAACTACTACTACTACAACAGCAACAACGATAACTACTACTGCTACTGCTACTGCTGCTACAACTACTACTACGATGACCACTACTACAACTACTAGTACAACTACTAGTACAACTACTACTCCAACTGCTACTATTACTACTACTACTACTACCACCACCACTACTACTTCTACAACTACTACGGCTATTACTGCTACACCTACTACTACTGCTGCTACTCCTACTACTACTCCTCCTGCGCCTATTTAGACTACTACTCCTACTGCTTCTGCAACAACAACAACAACAACAACTACTACTACTACTAATATTACTACTGCTACTACTTCTAGTACTACCACTACTGCTACTAGCACTATTACCACCACTACTACCAGTACCAATACTGCTATTGCTACTGCAACTACGACAACAACAACAACTAGTAGTAGTAGTAGTACTCCTGCTGCTACTGCTACTCTTGCTTCCACTACCACTACTACTGCTACTATTACTATTGCTTCTTCTAAAACTAATAATATTACTACTACCACCACTACTACTACTACAACTACTAAGCCTACTTCTACTACAAGTCCTGCTACTACTTCTACCACTACTAATACTGCTACAACTTCTACAACTACTAATATTGCTACTACTACTACAACTACTCCTAACACTCCGACTACAACTACAACTTCTATGATTGCTTTGAGTACTACTACGACAATTACTACAACTACTAATACTACTACTACTACTACTACTGCTGCTGCTGCTAGAATTACAACTCCTACTACTACTGCTACTCTGACTACTACTACTACTTCTTCTACAACCACTACACCTACCACTACTGATACTTCTGCTTCTAATACTACTACTACAACAACAATAATAACTACCACTACTATTATTACAACTACTCCTGCTACTACTACTACTCCCACTACTGCTACACAGACTACTACCCCTACTGCTACTACTGCTCCTTCAGCTTTTCCTACTACTACTACTGCTTCTACTACTACTATTCCTAGTTCGACTGCCGCTACTGCTGCTGCTTATAATGATCCTAATACTACTTCTACGACTACTAATACTTCTTCCACAGCAACAACAACAACAACTACTACAACTAGAACTCCTGCTGTAGCTGTAACTAGTCCTACTACTACTACTATTACATTTAAGACTACTCCTACTAATGCTGCTACTCCTACTACTACATCTATTAATACCAACTACAACAACTACACCGACTACTACAGCTACTAAAACTACTGCTACTACAACTACTACTACTGCTACTACTACTTCTACTTCTACTACTATTATTACTACTTCTACTACTACTTCTACCATTACAACAATAATTATTACTACTACTACTACCATTACAACAATAATTATTACTACTACTACTGTGACTACTGCTGCTACTCCTACCCCTACAATGACAACAACTACTACTACTCGTACTCTTGCTGCTGCTACTACTGCTACTCCTGCAACTACTACTACTATTACTGCTACCACCATAACTTTTTCTACAATTACGAAAACTACGAGTACTTCTACTACTCTTGCTACTACGACTACTACTACAACAACTCGCCCTACTACTTCTAGTACTACTGCTACTGCTGCTCCTACTACAGCTACTACTATGACTACTACCACTACTACTAGTACTTCTACTACTACTCCTAACACTCCTACTACTACTCATGCTACTACTACTACTACTACTACAACAACTTTTGCAAATACTTCTACCACTACTACTACTTATAATACTACTACTATAGGTACTACTACTACTGCTACTACAACTACTATTACAACCACTACTACATCTACTACTGCTGCTACTCCTACTACTGCTACTACTAATGCTACTATAACAACTCTTATATCTCCTGCTACTACTACTACTGCTATTGCTACTACTAATATTACTACTACTACTACTGCTACTACTACAACTACTATTACTACTATTGCTGCAACTACTACTACTACTACAACTACTATTACTCCTACTACTACAATAACAACAACTACTACTATTGCTACCACTAATATAGCTATTACAACTACTGCAACAACTACTACTATTACTACTACTACTACTGCATTACTGCTATTATTGCTACAGCTACTAGTACTAATACTTACATACTGTCCTCTTGCTGCTAATTACTACAAACCTTACTAGCTATGACTGTCATTGCTATTACTACTAGTACTATTACTATTGCTACTGCTGCTGCTACTACTTCTCATACTACTACTACTATTACTACAACTGCTACTATAACTTCTGCTACTAGTACAACAACTACTACTGCTACTGCTACTACAACTACTACTACTGCGACTAGTACTACTGCTGCTGCTGCTACTACTACTACTTTTGCTACTACTCCTCCTACTATTGATACTACTACTGCTACAACTGCTACACCAGATACTATTACTACTACTACTCCCACTACTACTACTCCAACAACTACTCCTGCTATTACTACTACCACTATGACTACTCCTATGCTATTTTTACTACTTCCAAAACCGCTACTGCTCCTACCACTACAACTGCTGCTACCACTACTACAACTGCTACTTCTACTCCTTCTCCTCCTACTGCTACTACAACCACTACGACTACCACTGATACTCCTACTACACTGCTACTATTATTACTTCAACTAATACTACTACTCCTACTACTCCTCCTACTACTACTTCTCCTACTACTACTACTACTGCTACTTCTGCTATAACTACTACTGCTACTACAACTACTACTAATTTTGATACTATTACTACTACCACTACTACCCCAACTACTACTATTGCTACTTCAAGTACTACAGCTATTATCAGTGCTACTAGTACTGCTATAGTTACAACTTTCACTACTAGTACTACTACTAGTACTGCTGCTAAGCAAGAGTAGTAGTTGTTGTTGTTGTAGTAGTAGTAGTCATTCTTGTAGTTGTAGTAGTAGTGTAGGAGCAGTAGTAGCTATTGTAGTTGTAGTAGTTGTAGCAGAAGTAGCAGTAGATGTAGTAGTAGTAGGAGTAGTAGTACGACTAGTAGTAGTAGTAGCATTAGTTGTTGTAGTAGGAGAATTTGCATTAGTTGTTGTAGTAGTAGTAGTAGTCGTAGTACTAGGTATCTTAGTAGTAGCACTAGAAGTAGTAGTAGTAATCATAGGAGTAGTAGTACTATTAGTCATATTAATAGTAGTAGTTGTGGTGGTGGTAGTAGTATTAGTAGAGTAATAGTTGTAGTTGTAGTAGTAGTAATTCTAGTACTATTAGTTGTAGTAGTAGTGTAGAAGTAGTAGCATCTGTAGTGGTAGAAGGAGTCAAAGTAGTAGTAGTAGCAAGAGTAGTTGTAGTCGTAGTAGTAGTAGTAGTAGTCATAGTAGTAGTAGCTGTAGCAGTAGTAGTAGTAGTAGTAGAATGAGTAGCAATAGCAACTGCAGCAGCATAAGTAATAGTTGTCGTAGTAGTAGTAGAAGAAGTAGTAGCGAGAATTTGTATCAATTGTAGTTGTAGAAGTAATAGTCTTAGTAGTAGGAATCTTAGTAGTGGTAGTAGCAGTAGTAGTAGTATTCGTCGGAGTAGCGGTAGTATTAGTAGTAGTAATAGTAGCAGTAGTAGTAGTAGTGGTAGTAGTGGTAGTAGTATTAGTAAAGCAATTGTTGTGGTTGTAGTAGTAGTAATTGAAGTACTAGTAGTTGTAGTAGTTGTAGTAGTTGCGTAGTAGTAGTAGCATTTGTAGTGGTAGTAGTGGTCATAGTAGTAGTATAAGCAAGAGTAGTTGTAGTCGTAGTAGTAGCAGCAGAAATAGCATAGTAGTAGTAGTAGTCACAGCAGCAGCAACAACAGTAGTAGTAGCAGTAGTATTACGATGAGTAGCAATAGCAGCAACAACAATAGAAGTAATAGTAGTAGTAGTAGTAGCAGCAACAACAATATTATAGTTGAAGTTGTAGTAGTAGTAGTAGTAGTAGCAGTAGCAGTAGTTGTGGAAGTAGTAGTTGTTGTATTAGTACTAATAGTAGTACTTATAGTAGTAGAAGTAGTAGTTGTTGTTGTTGTAGTAGTAGTGGTAGCAGTAGCTATAGTAGTAGTAGCAGCAGTAGTAGTAAAAGTTGTAGTAGCAGTATTATAGTAGTAGTTGTTGTAGTCGGAGTAGTTGCAGTAGTAGTAGTAGTCATAATTGTAGTACTAGTAGTAGGAGTAGTTGTAGTAGTGGTAGGTGTTGTAGTTGTAGTAATAGTTACGACATCAGTAGTAGTAGTAGTAGTAGGTGTTGTAGTTGTAGGAGTAGTAGTAGAAGTAGTAGCAGCAGCAGTAGTAGTCGTAGTAGTAGCAGTAGTAGTTGTTGTTGTACTAGTAGTAACAGTAGTAGAAGTAGTAGTAGATGTAGTCGAAGCAGCGGTAGTAGTAGCTGCAGTCACCGCAACAATAGCTACAGCAGTAGTAGTAGCTACAGTAGCCGCAATAATAGCTGTAGCAACTGGAATGGTAGAAGTAGTAGTAGTTGTAGTAATAGTAGCATTAGAAGTAATTATAGTAGTAGTAGTAGTAGTAGCAATAGTAATAGTAGTAATAGGAGTAGTAGTAGTAGTAGTAGCAATAGTAATAGTAGTAATAGGAGTAGTAGTAATAGAATGGTGACTTCTACTGGTAGTGGTCATCATAGTATTGGTAGTAGTAATAGTAGTAGTGGGAGTTGGAGTAAACGGCGTAGCAGAAGTAGTAGTAGTAGTAATAGTAGTGCTACTAATAGTAGTAGTAGAAGGAGTAGGTGTATTAGTTGTAGTAGTAGAATAGGATTAGTAGTAGTTGTGGTACAAGGAGTAGTAGGAGTAGGAGTAGTGGTAGAAGTAGCTGTAGTAGTAGTAGCAACTGCTGTAGCGGCGGCGGCAGCAGCAGCAGTTGTATTGGAAGTGGCTGTAGTAGTAGTAGGACTAGTAGTTGTCATAGTAGTAATAGTAGCAGTTGTATTAGTAGTAATAATAGTAGTCGTAGTAGCAGTAGAAGTCGTATTAGTTGTTGTAGTGGTAGTAGTAGTAGCAGCAACAAAAGTAGTAATAATAGCAGTAGTTGTTGTTGTTGTAATTGGAGCGGTAGTTGTTGGAGTAGGGGTAGTAGTGGTACGAGTAGTACTAGTAATGGGAGCTGGAGTAGAAGTAGTTGTAGCAGTTGTATTAGTTGTGGTAGGAGTAGAAGTAGTAGTAGTAATAGTAGGAGCAGCAATAGTTGTAGTAGTAGTGTTAGTAGTAGTAGTAGTAGTAGTAGCAGTAGTAGGAGTAGTAGTAGTTGTAGTTGTATTCGTAGTAGAAGTAGTAGGAGTAGGAGTAGCTATAGTTGTTGTATTGGTAGTAGTAGTAGTAGTGGTTGTAATAGAAGTAGCAATAGTAGTAGTTGCAAAAGCAGATGGATTTATAGTTGTAGTAGCTGTAGTAGTAGTAGTAGTAACAGTACAAGTAGGTGTTGTAGTTGTAGTAGTTGTTGTAGCAGTAGCAGTAGGAGTGATAGTTGTAGTTGTAGTAGAAGTAGTAGAAGTTGTTGTTGTAATAGTAGTTTTAGTAGTAGTTCTTGTTATAGTAACAACAGTAGTACATGTTGAAGTAGTAGTAGTAGTTGCAGTAGTAATATTAGTACTAATAGTTGTAGTAGTAGCAGTATGAATTGGTGTAGGAGTAGTAGCAGTAGTAGGATTAGGAGGTGGAATAGTAGTAGTCATAGTAGTAGTAGTAGTAGTAGTAATAGTAATAATTATTGTAGTAGGAGGAGGAGGAGTAGTAGTAGGAGTTGCAGCAGCAGTTGTCATAGAAGTCGTTGTAGTTGTATTAGTATTAGTAGTAGTAGTAGAAGTAGAAGTAGTAGAGTAGTGGTAGTAGTAGCCACAACAGTAGTAGTAATAGTAGTAGTAGTAGTAGTAACTGTAGTAGCAGTAGTAGTATTAGTAGTATTCGTAGGAGCAGTAGCAGTAGTAGCAATTATAGTATTAGCAACAGTAGCAGCAGCAGCAATAGTAGCAGTAGTAGTAGTGGTAGTAGTATTAGCTATAGTTATAAGAGCAACAGTAGAAGTAGCGGCAATAGTAGTAGTAGTAGCATAGCAAAAGTTGTAGTAGTAGCAGCAACATCAATTGGATTAGGGGTACCTGTAGTAGGAGCAGGAGTAATAGTAGTAGTAGCAAGTGCAGGAATGGGTGAAGTAGTAATAATAGTACCAGCAATTGTGGAAGTGGTAGTAGTAGTAGTAGGAGTATGAGTAGTGACAGTAGCAGTAGTAGGAGTAGGAGTAGTAGTAGTAGTAGTTGGAGTAGGAATCGGATTAATAGTAGTAATTTTGTTGCAATCACTACTACTGTTACTACTGCTACTAATGCTACTTCCACTCCTATTACAACAACAACAACTAGTACTACTATTATTGTTGCTTCTACTACTACTATTGCTCCTGTATCTGCTGTTACTACAACTACTAGTCCACTAAAACTATAACAACTACTACTAGGACTGCCACTATAATAACAACCACAATTACTACTACTATTGCTACTGCTACTACTACTAGTACAACTTCTACGACTACTACTACTACTGCAACTCCTCCTCCTACTACTATTGCCACTCCTCTTACTGCTAATACTACTACTACTACTACTACTACTACTACTGCAACTACTCCTATTGCTACTGCTACTGCTACTCCTACTACTTCTACTACGTCTACTGCTACTACTACTCCTAGTACTATAACTTCTACTACATAACCACAACAACAACAACTACTACTAGTCCTACAACTACAACTGCTACTACTACTCCAACTCCTACTCCTCCTGCTACTCTTAATACTACTTTTCCTACTACAACTACTACCACAGTAACTACTACTGCTAATATACTTCTACCACTACTACTACTACTATTCTTGAAACTACTATTGTTGCTGCTACTATTACTACCACTATTGCTACTGGCACAACTACAACTGCTACTGCTACTACTACTACTACTACTACTTCCACTCTTACTGCGACTATTGCTACCACTCTTGTTCCTTCAAATGCTACTAGTCCTACTACTACTAATAACACCCCTAGTGCTACTTCTAATATTACTACTGCTCATAATACTACTTTTACTCCTACACCTTCTCCTTCTACAACTATTTCTTCTTCTACTACTACTGTAACTGCTACTACTACTACTATATCTAATTGTTCTACTACTACTACTACTATTGATAATGATAATACTACTACTACAATAATTACTACTACTACAACTATTACTACTATTGCTACTACCACTATTACTTATACTACTACTACTACTATTACTACTTCAACTGCCACTACTGCTACTAATGATAGTATAACACCTGGTACTACTAATACTTCTACAATAACAAAAATGACAATAACAACTTCTCCTACTGGTACTTTCGCTACTTCGGCTACTACTACTACTACTGCTACTACTACTACTACTGCTATTACTACTCCTAAAGCAATAACAACTACTACTATTGCAACGACTAGTAGCAGCGCTGCTACTACTACTGCAACTACTATTACTGCTAGTACTACAACAACAACTACTACTACTACAACCGCTACTATGATTACTGCTACTACTACAAATACTATTACTATTATAGTTACTAATACTACTACCATTTCTACTACTACTACTACTCCCACTCCTACTCCTGCTAACGCTACTGCTACACTTACTCCTACTACTGATACAATTACTCCCACTCCTACTACTGCAACTACAACAACTACTACTCCTACTCCTACCATTCCTACTCTGAATTCTCCTAATACTATGCCTATTACTACTACTACTACTACCCCCACCACCACCACTACTACTACTCCTACGAGTACTACTACTACTACTATTAATACTACCACTTCTACTACTACTTCTAATATGACTACTATGGCTTCTAGTACTACTATTACTGCTACTATTACTATTACTACTACTGCTACTCCAACTACTATTTCTACAATTACTACTACTGCTACTACTGCTGTTGCTGCTACTGTCGCTACTCCAACTAGTACTTCTACGATTACTACTACTAGGACTATTACTACTAGTACCACTACTACTACCACTACAACCAGTACTACTGCTGCTATACTTCTACTGCCGCTACCACTACTACTACTACTCTTACTACTTCTACTACTACTATTACTACTTCGACTACTACTACTACTCCTTTTCCTACACGCATTACTACTACTCCTCCCATGACTACTACTACTGCTGTTGCTACTCCAACTACTACTTCTACAATTACTACTACTACGACAATTACTACTGCTACCGCTACTACTACTATACCACAAGTACTACTACTGTCACTACAACTGCTACTACTACTATGAGTAATACTTCGACTTCTATTACTACTGCTACTTCTACTACTATTAATATCATTATGACTACTACTACTATTACTACTACTACTACTATTACGACTACTACTCCTCCTATTGCTACTATTAGTACTACTACTACTACTATAATTAGTACTCGTACTACTACAACTACTATGACTTCTACTGCCACTACTACTACTCCTCCCCCTACTACTACTACTATTACTACTCTGACTACTACTCCTACTACTATTCCTTCTCCTACACATATTACTACTACTACTCCCACTACTACCACTACTTCTACTACTACTACTACTACTACTACTACTACTACAACAACAACTACTATGACTACTACTACTCCTCGTCCTACAAGTAGTACTACTACCACTACTACTACTGCCGCTACTACAAATAGCACTGCTACTACAACAACTACTATTGTTGTTGCTGCTATTGCATCTATCACTACTGCTACTACTACAACTACTACTCCTATCTGCTACAATTATTGATAATACAACTACTGCTACTACTGCTACTACTATTACAACTACTATTACTACTACTGTTGTTGCTGATGCAACTATTGTGACAATTATTACTGCTATTACTACTACTACTACTCCTATTGCTACAACTATTACTGCTACTACTATTGCTGCTGCTGCTGCTACTACTATTGCTGCTGCTATCGCTACCACTACAACCACTACTACTACTGTTGTCGTAGTAGCTGCAAAGACAGCTACTACGACCAGTACTATTACTTCAACTACGATAGCTACAACAACTACTACTACAACAGTGGC
>RXID01001453.1:0-18256 GCA_005019695.1 Trichopus zeylanicus subsp. travancoricus | reverse complement strand
ACTTCTGCTACTATGGGCTACTACTATAACTACTATCACAACAACTACTACTGCTACTACTTCTACTACTATGACAGCTAATGCTACTGCTATTACTGCGATCACTACTACTACTACTTCTCCTTCTACTATTACTACAGCTGCTACTACTAGTACCACTACTATTGCAACTACTACTACTAGGACTACTGCTACTACTGCTAATGCTACTACTATAACGGCTACTGCTACTGCTACTACTACAACTAAAACAACTTCTACTACTACAACTACTGGTACTGCTACTACAATACTACTTGTACTACCGCAACTACTAAAGTTACTAATACAACTACAACTGCTACTACTACTACCGCTACTACCACTGCTATTGCTACAAATGCTATGGCTACAACTACTACTATTGCAACTACTGCTACCGCAACTACTGCTGCTACTACTACAACTAGTTCCTTTGCTACTACTACTACTACTACTATTGCAGCTGCTACTTTTGCTACAGCTAATAGTTTTGCTACTGCTACTAGTATAGCGACTACTACAGCTACTACTACTACCATAACTACAACAACTACTACTAAAACTGCAACAATAGTGACTACAGCTAATACTACCACTACTACTACTGTTACAACTACTGCTGCTACTACTACGACTACAAGTGCTACCACTATTCCTACTACAACTACCACTAATACGACATTAATTTATACTACTGCTACTACTGCTACTATTACTACTACTTATCCTACTACTACTACTAATTCTACTACTACAACAACTACTACAACTAATACAACTATTGATACTACTACTGGTACTACTGCTACTCCTAGTAATACTACTAAGGCTACTACTACTACTGTTACTACTACTGCTACTACTACTGCTACTACTACTATCAGTACTAGTTTTACTACTACTACTGCAACACAGCTGCTGCTACTGTTGTAGCTGCTACTTCCACGGCTACCACTACTACTACTACTGATACAACTGCCACTAATAATGCTACTCCTACTCTCCAACTACTACTACTACTTTTACTATTCCTACTACTAACAGTACTGCTTTAACTACGAATGCACAACTACCGCTTCTACAAATGTTACTACTACTACTGCTACTACAACAACAACAACTGCCGCTACTTTTCCTACTACTATTACTACTACTTCAAATTCTCCTCCTAGTACTATTTCGACTTCTAATGCTTCAACTACTATTGCTACTACTTCTATTATAACTACTACTACCTCTACTTCTACTAATACTACTAGTACTCCTCGAACTACCTCAACTACTGCTACACGTACAAGTACTGCAGCTGCGCTACTATGACCTCAGCTGCAACTACACCTCCTAATATCGCTCCAACTTTTACTACTATTGCTACTACTATACCTACTCCTACAACTAACACTACTACCACTAGTGCTCCTACAACTACTACTATTCCCACCACTACTACTGCTACTACTACTACTATTCCTACTACTACTACAACAACAACCACTACTGTCACTATTATTACTACTGCTATAACTACTGCTTCTACTACTAATGTTGCTGCTGCTACTCCAAATACTAGTACTACTACTACTCCAACTATTATTACTACTACTACTACTGCTACTCTTACTTTTACTACTGTTGTTACTACTATTCATTTAACTCCTACTTCTGATGCTACTGCAATTACTACTGCAGCTGCTGCAACTATTGACTCTTGCTACTACTATTGCTACTAATGCTTCTATTGCTACTACTACTAGTACGACTACTACTACTACTATGTCAACTACTACTACTACTACTACTAGTAATACTAATACTACTACGTCTGCTACTACTACTACAACTTCTTCTCCTACTACTCCTCCTCCTCCTCCTCCTCCTCCTCCTACTACTACTACTACTACTATGACTCCTACTACTAATGGTACTACTACAACAACTACTACTATGACTACTGCTACTGCTACTGTTGCTACTATTGCTACTACTACTACCTCTCTTACTACAACAACAACTGCTACTTCTATTGCTACTACTACTACTGCGACTGCTACTACTATTGTTGTAACTACCACTCCAGCTATTACTACTGCAACTACTACTATGACCGCTAGTACTACCACAACTGCTACTACTACTACTACTGGTCATACCAATACTACTACAACTCCTACCACTACAACTACTGTTGCCAGTACTACTGCTGCTACCACTGATACTCCCACTACTACTGCTAATATTACCACTTCTACTACTACTTCTGCTACTTTTATTCAGGATAATACCACTACTGCTCCAGCTATTACTTCTACTGATACTATTGCTACTACTCCTGCTAGTACTATTACTACTACTACTACTACAACTATTGCTAGTACTATTCCTACTACTACTACAACTAATGCTACTATTATTGCAACTATTGCTACTATTATTACTACTTGTACTATTATTACTACTACTGCTATAGCTTCTCTTACTACTACTACTTTTGCCCCTACTGCTACTACTCCTACCACTATGACTATTGTTATTAATAATACAATTAGCACTGGTAGTAGTGGTAGTAGTAGTATGACTACTACTACTACTACTGCTACAACTATGACTACTACTACTATTGCTACTACAACTACAACTACTACTGCTACTGCTACTACTACAATAACTCCTCCTACTACTACTGCTAGTGCTAATACTACGACTATTACTTTGAATGCTACAGATACTATTGCTACTACTACAGCTACTCCTCCTACTACTCCTGCTACTACTACTACAACTACCCCTACTACTACTACTATTACTATGAATACTATAGCTACTACTGCTACTCCTACTACTACTACTCCCCCTCCTACTACTAGTACTACAATTATTACTATTGTGACTACTACTACAACTACTACTAGTACTACAACAACTACTACTACTTCTACTGCTACTACCGCTACAAGTAACACTATTACTACTACTACTATTTCAACTATTACTACTACCGCTACTACTACTACTACTACCATTACTCATACTTCTGCTAATACTACTACTACTATAACTACTACTAATACTACTATTACTGCTGCTATAGCTATTACTGCTTCGTCCTGTACTACCTGTACTATTGCCACTACTTCTACACATTCTCCCACTATTGCTACTACTATGACAACAACTACTACTATTGCCATTGGCACTACTACTTCTCCTACTACAACTACTATTGCTACTACCAGTACAACAACTACTATTGTCGCTACTACTGTTGCTGCTGCTGGTACTACTACTACTACTACTACTACTAATGCAACTTCTGCTACTACTGCTTCTGCTGCTATAGCAACTACTACTACTGTTACTACCACTAGCACTACTACTACCACTACTACTACTAAACTACAACTTACCACTACAATTGCTACCACTCTACTACTACGCAGTACAACTACTATCTACAGCTCTTACTGTTACTACTACTGCTACAGATACTATTACTACTACTATTACTTATACTACTGCCACTACTATAACTACTATTACTACTACTACTATTGCTGCTACTGACTACTTCCTTTCCTACTACTATTGCTACTGCTTCCACTCCTACTAATACACTACAACTACTATTGCTACCACTACTACTACAACTACAACTGCTGTTGTTGCTACTACTCTACTTCTCGTACCCTTACTACTACTACAAGAATAATTGCAGCTACTAATACTACTACTACGGCCACTATGACCATTGCTACTACTTCTGCTAATAATATTACTACTTCTACTAATACCACTACTACGACTGCTACCGCTACTACTACTTCCATGACCATGACTACTATGACGGCTACCACAACTACACATACTGCTACTCCTAACACTACTTCTATAAATATTGCTACAACTACTTCTAAGATTGTTGCATCACTACTACAACTACTATTACTACTACCGCTACTGCTTCTACTGCTGCTGCTGCTACTACTACTACTGCGACTACTATGACAACTATGACTACAACGAGTACCACTACTATTACTACTACTACTACTATTACTGTTACAACAACTACTGCTGCTACTACTACTACTTATGCTACTACTACTGCTGCTGCTACTACTACTACAACTACTACTGCTGCTTGTGTTGCTACTACTACTACTATTGCTACTACTACTGCTACTATTACTACTACTACTATTACTACTACTACCACTGTTGCTACTACCTATACTACTACTTCTAGTACATCAACCACTACTACTACTACTTCTGCTGCTAGTACTATTACTGCTACAGTTATGACTACTACTTTTACAATAACTACTACTACAGATACTACTGGTATTGCTTTTTCTACTTTATCGCTACTACTACAACTAGTACTATTGCTACTACTGTTACTACCGCTACTACTGCTACTACTGCTACTACCGCTACTACTTCTACTTCTGCTACTATCACTACTACTGCTACTATTGCTACTACTACTACTTATACTACTACAGTAGTAGCTATAGTTGCAGTAGTTGTAGTATTTGTAGTAGTAGTAGTAGTAGTAGTAGTTGTAGAAGCAGCAGTAGTAGCAGCAATAGTCGCAGTAGTCGCAGAAGTGTTAGTTGTAGTAGTCGTACTAGTAGTAGAAGTAGTAGTAGTCAGACAAATAATAGAAGTAGTAGTTGTAGTAGTAGTTGCAGTAGTAGTTATAGTAGCAGCAGTAGTTGTTATAGTAACATCTATAGCAGCAGTAGTAGCAGTAGTCGTAGTAGTAGCAGCAGCAGTTGCAGTAGAAGCAGTAGTAGTAGTCGTAGTAGTTGTGGTGGTAGTAATAGTTGTACGAGTAGTGGCATTAGTAGCTGCAAAGGCAGTAGTAGCAGTAGCAGTAGTAGTCGTAGTAGGTGCACTAGTAGTAGAAGTAGCTGTAGAAGAAGTAGTAGTAGTAGTAGTAGCAGTAATAGTAGTAATAGCGACACTAGTTGTAGCAGTATTAGAAGTAACAACAGTAGTATTAGTTGTTGTACCAGCAGTAGTAGTAGCCGAAGTAGTAGTGGTGGTAACAATAGTAGAAGCAGTTGTTGTAGCAGAAATAGCAGCAGCAGCAGCAGCAGTAGTACTAGCGGTTAGTACTAGCAGTAGTACTAGCTGTAGTTGTAGTACTAGCGGTAGTAGTAGCAATTGTTTTAGTAGTATTGGTAGTAGAGGCAACAACAACAGCAGTTGTAGTGTAACGGTAGTAGTACTAGTACTAGTAGCAGTAGTGGCAGGAGTAGTAACAGTAGTAGTAGAAGTGGCAATAGTCGTGGTAGCAGTAGTAGTATTTGTTGCAATAGTATTAGTAGAAGTTGCTGTAGTAGTAGCAGAAGTAGAAGTAGAAGGAGAAGTAGTATTCGTAGTATTAGTAGTAGTAGTTGTAGTTAGAGTGGTAGAAGTGACAGCAGAAGTAGCAGTAGTAGTAGCAGTAGTGGTATTAGTAAGAGTAGTAGCAGTTGTACCTGTTGTAGCAGCAGCAATATCAGTAATAGAAGTAGTTGTAGTAGAGGTACCAGTAGTTGCAATAGTAGCAATTATAGTATTCGGAGTAGAAGTAGTGCTAGCGGTAAAAATAATCGTAGTAGTAGTAGCAGTAGCAATAGCAGTAGTAGAGGTAGTAATATAAGTAGTACTAGCAGTACTCCTACGACAACTAGTGCCTCTGCTCCTACTACTCCTCCTCCTCCTCCTCCTACTACTAGAACTACTACTCCTACTTCTACTACTACTACTACTACTACTAGTACTACTACTACTACTAGTACTACTACTATTACTACAACTACTACTACTGCTACTGCTACTACTACTACTACTACTACTAATACTACTACTACTACTACTTCTACTATTACTACAACTACTACAACTACTGCTACTGCTACCATTGCTACTGTTCCTACTATGACTATTACTACTGCTATAACTACTATAACTACTATAACTACTTCTACTACAACATTAGCTACTACTGCAACTTCTGCGACAACTACGCCCACCACTACTCTACTAATTCTGCTACTACTTTTACCACTACTGATGCTGCTGCTACTACTACTACTACTACTACTACTACTACTACTGCTACTACTACTACGACTACTAATTCAACTACTATCACTACTAATAGTACTACTGCGCCAACTACTACTCCTGCAACTACAATTATTGCGACTACTATTACTGCTACTGTTAGTATTAATACTGCTATTGCTAGTGTAACTAATGCTACTACTTCTACTACTGTTATTTCTACTACAGCTACTACTACTTAACTTCAACTACTGCTACTGCTACTATTGCTGCTGCTATAATTGCTACTACTACAACTGCTTCTAATACTACTACTACTACAACTACTACTATTATTATTACTACTACTACTGCTGCTCCTACTACTACTGCTACTCCTACTACTGCTTCTACTACTACTACTACAGCTACTACCAATACAACAGCTACTACTACTACACCTACTACTACTGCTATTACTAATCCTACTACTACTACTACTACTACTACTACTACTACTACTACTACTACTACTGATGACGTTGCTACAACCGCTACTACTCTATTGCTTCTTCTGCAATGACTGGCACTGGTACTATCACTACTAGTACTACTGCTACTCCTACAACTACTGCTACTACTCCTGCTTTTATTGCTACTGCTTCAACTAGAACTGGTACTACTACAACTCCTATGACTTCTCCTAGTACTGCTACTAGTATTACAACAACTACTACTAGTCCTATTGCATCTACTTTTACTTCTACTACTATTACTACGACTGCTGCTGCAACAGCTACAACTACTGCAACAACTGCTGCTCCTATTCACTACTTTTGCGGCTACTACACCTACTCCTATTATTACTACTACCTATACTACGACTACCACAACACCTAGTACTCTTATTACTACTACTACTACTCCTGCTGCGGCTACTATTACTACCACAACTGCTACTTTTGGTACTGCTAATGCTGCTACTGCTACAACTACTGCTGCTGCTACTCCCGCTACTACTACAGTACTACTAATACTACTCCCGCCACTACTAGTACTATTGTCGTTGATGCTACTACAACTTTTGCTAGTACTACTGTTACTGTAACTACTACTACTACGACTGTTGTTGCTGCTGTTGCTACAGCTACTACCCCTACAGCGGTTGCTACACCATGTACTGCTACTACTACTACTACTACTACTACAACGATTGCAACTATCGCTGCTACTACTATTTCTCCTCATACTACTGCTAATACTACAACAACTACTACTACTGCTACTACTACTGCTACTACAACTACTTCTACTAATACTGCAGCTACTGCTACTGCTACTTCTACTATAACTACTACTACTAGCACTACTGTTGCAGCTACTACTACTACTACTACTATACGTACTACTACCACTAATATTGCTACAACCAAAACTACTTTCGCTACTACTGTTGCTGCTACTACTACTACTACTTCTACCACAGCTACTGCTACTGCTACTACTGCTGCTGCTGCTTCTACTATGATAACTACAACAACTACATGTGCTACTACTTTTGCTACTACTACTGCCACTTCTGCTACCACAAATTTTGCTACTACTTTTACTACTCCTAATGCTACTACTACTACTACTAATACTGCTACTATTACTACTACTAATCCAACTACTACTACTGCTATTGGTACTACTAATATTGCTACTGCTACGGCAAGTAATTCCACTACTGCCATTACTACTATTTGTAAAATTACTACTACTACTAATACTTTAACTACTGCTGCTACTATTGCTAATACTACTACAGCTACTACTGCTCCTACTCCTACTTTTACTGCTACTACTGCTGCTACAACTATTGCATCTAAAACTACTTCTACTCTTAATACTACTACAACTGCTATTGCTACTACTACTGCTACTACTGTTGCTGCTGCTGCTGCTACTACTACTACTACTACTACTACAGCTGTTGCTACTAGTACTACTACTACTATTACTACTTTTGTTGCTTCTACTGCAACTACTGACATTGCTAGTAGCACTACTAGTGATACTGCTACTTTACTACTACTCCCTCTACTCCTGCTACTACCGCTACTGCTCAAACTACTATGCTTCAACTACAACTGCTATAACTACTACTCCTACGACTTCTACTAGTAACGCTACTACTACTACTAATACTAATACTAATAATCCTATAACAACTGCTATTACTCCTACTACTGCAACTAGAACTACTTCAACAACTACTACTGCTATTACCACTACTACTGCAACTACTACTCCTATGACTATTATTACTACTACAGGTATGACTACTACCACAATTCCTAGTACTATTATTACTACTACTACTACTCTTGTTGTTGCTGCAGCTACAACTATAGCTGCTACTTCTGCTACTACTACTGCTACTATGACTCTTGCCACTACTACTACTACTAATAATACTACTCCTGCCACTACTACTACTACTACTACTAGTACTACTTCTGCTACTTCTACTACTTCTCCAAATACTACTACTACTGTTGCTGCTGCTGCTGCTGCTGTAACAACAACAACAACTACTACTACTGCTACTTTTAATACTAATATTGCTCCGACTACAACTATTGCTACGACTACTGCTACTACTAGTAGTGCTACAACTACTACTACTACTACCACAACAACTACTACTGCTGCTGCTGCTGCTACAACAACTACTACAACTACTTTCGCTACTACTACTGCCAATTCTACTACAGCTATTCCTACTACTGCTACTGCTACTAATTTTGCTGGTACTTTTACTACTGCTGATGCTGCTACTCCTAATAATAATACTACTACTGCTACTACTACTATACAACTACTAATACTTCTCCTCCAACTTCTACAACTGCTACTACAATTATTGCCACAACTACTACTGCTATTGGAACTACTAATATTGTTGTTAATACGACAACTAATGCTAACATTACAGCTAGTGCTATTTCTAGTACTGCTAGTACTACAAATACTTCAACTACTGCTACTGCTACTACGACTACTGCTACTAGTGCTACAACTACTACTTGTACAACATCTACTACTAATACTACCACCACTTCTACAACAACAACTACTACTCTTACAACCACTATTGCTGCTACTGCTACTATAGCTACTACTTCTCCTACTACTACTACTACTACTGGCACAACGGTTACTACTAATATTACTACTACAACTGCTGGTACAAGAGTTGCTGTTGCAACTGCTACTACTACTACAACAACTACTATTGTTGTTGCTGTTGCTCCTTCCACAACTACTTATACTGCAACTATCGCAACAACTACTACTACTAGTGAAGTTGGTGCTGTTCCTGCAACTACTACTATAACTACTACAATTGCTGCTTCTACTGCTACTACTTCTACTCCTACTTCTATTACTGCAATACCTACTACGACTACTGCTACTACTACTTCAATAACTACTACTAATACTACTTTAACTACTATTACTACTGCTGCTGCTTCTGCTACTACTACTACAACTATTGCTATTATTGCTTCTACTTCTACTAATGCCACTGCTACTTCGTGTACTGCTACTACTACTACAACAACTATAACTACTATTATTATTGCTGCTTCTACTACTACTACTACTACTACCTCCACTACTACCACTACTACAATTGCTACTACTACTACTACTGCTGCTACTACAATAACACCAGCTATGACTGCTACTGCTGCTACAACTATTACTGCTACCACTCCTACTCTTAATTTTAGTACTCCTACTTCTTCTACTATTGCTACTACTTCGACTATGGTCGCGACTACTCCTACTACAATTGCTACTGCTCCAACTCCTACTACTGTTATTGCTACTATCCTACTACTACTACTTCTGCTCTAGCTCCAACTTCAACTACTCCTACTACTATTCCTACTACTGCTACTGCTACTACTACTACTATTGCAACAACTACCACTAATACTATTGCTATTATTACTACTACTCCTACTACGGCAACTACTACTACTACTCCTCCTCCTACGAGTACTCCTACTACTAAAACTACACTTACTTACAGCAACTACTACTACAAATACTACTCCTACAAATACTACTACTACTACTACTACTACTACTACTACAAATACACTACTATGACTACTATTACTACTGCTACAACTACTACTATGACTACTACTACTATTGCGGCAACAACTGTGACTACTACTACTACTTCTGCTACTACAACTACTACTACTATTGCTACTACTACTACTACTAGTACTATTATTTCTGCTACTGCTACAACTACTACTACGAATACTACTACTACTACTATTATTACTACTATTGCTACTACAATGACTACTACTACCAATACTACTACAACAGCTGCTACTACTGTTACTATTACTACTAGTACTACCACTACTGCTACTACCACAGCAACTACTACTTCTACTACTACTACGAATGCTACTACTATTACTTCTCTTACTATTAATACAACTGCTACTACTACTGCTGCTATTGCTAGTGCTACACCAACTACTGCTACTACTACTATTCTATAGCTTCAACTATTGCAACTATTGCTAGTACTACTATATCTCCAACTACAATTTCTCCTACTACTATTACTACTATAAATACAGCTATTACTACTGTTGCTGCTTCAACTATTACGGCTATTGCTACTACTACTATTTCTCCTACTACTATTACTACTTTTACTGCTACTTGTACTACTAATGCTACTGCTACTACTACTACAAATACTACTACTACTACTACTGCTACTGCTACTACTACTACTACTACTACTACTACTACTACTACTACTACTACTACTACTACTAGTACTACTACTACCACCACCACCACCACCACTACTACTACTACAACCACTTCTACAACAACTACTACAACACTAACTACGACTATTGCTGCTTTAGCTACTATGACTACAACTGCTCCTACTACTACTACTGCTACTACTGCTACTATTACTGCTACTACTGCTACAACTGCAAACTCCTATTACTGCTACAACTGCTGCTGTTGTCGCTGCGGTTGCGTCCACTATTGCTTCTACTACAACTACCCCCAGAATAACTACTATGAAAGCAACTACTGTTGTTGCTGTAGCTACTATTATCTCTGCTACAATTGTTGGTACTGCTGCTACTACTTGTGCTACTACTACTACTGCATCAATAACTACTACTACTATCGCTGGAGCAATTACTAATACTACCACTACTATGGTTTCTACTAGTACCACTAATATTACTACTACTACTACTACTATTACTACTACTGCAACTACTGCTATTGCTACCACCACTATTACGGCTACTACTGCTAATACTGCTACTATTGCTACTACTAATACTACTACTATGACTACTACTACTACTACTATGACTAGTACTACTATTACTACTACTGCTACTACTAATACTAGCACTACTACTACTATGACTACTACTAGTATCACGAAAAGTGCTACTACTATTACTACTATTGTCGCTACTCTACTACCACCACTATTACGGCTACTACTGCTAATACTGCTACTATTGCTACTACTAATACTACTATTATGACGACTATTACTACTACTATGACTAGTACTACTATTACTACTACTGCTACTACTACTACTAGCACTACTACTCTGACTACTACTAGTATCACGAAAAGTGCTACGACTATTACTACTGCGGTCGCTACTAGTACTACTACACCTTCTCCTAATCCTAATAGTTCTGCTACTATGACTTGTACTACTACAACTACTACTACTGCGCTACTAATACTACTTCTACTATTGATGCTATTACTACCACAACTATTGTTGTAGCTGCTTCAACTGCTACTACTACTACTACTTCTCCTACTACTTCCACTACTGCTACTACACTGTTACTACTTCTACTACAACAATTACTACCACTACCAATGATACTTCTGCTGCTGCTACTGCTGCTACTACTTTTCCCACTACTTTTGACACTATTTCCACTACGATAACTGCTATGGATACTGATACTGCAACTAGTAATACTATAACAACTACTACTGCTACTATGAATATTTTTACTACTACTACTACTATCAGAACTGATACTTTTTCAACTGCAACAATTACTATCGCAACTACTACAGCTACTACTTCTTCGACTACTTCTGCTGTAGCTACTACTAATATTACTACAACTATTACTACTACTCATGATCCTACTACTGCTACAACTATTGATACTACTACCTCTATAACTACAACTACAACAACAACTACTACAGCTATTACTTCTACTGCTAATGCTACTACTGCTACTACCACTACTACTATTTCTATTGCTAATACTACTACTACTACTACTCCTCCTCCTAGTACTACCACTACAACTACTATTGCTACTGCTGCTACTACTGCTTCTGCTACTACTGTTACTACTTCTACTACTACTCCTACTACTAATCCAACTACTTATCCTCTTACAATTAATGCTAGTACAACTTATCCGACTACTAATACGACTACCACTTCTTCTACTACTACTGCTATGACTCATTCTACTACTCCTACTAATACTTCTACTATTACTACTAACACAACTAGTACTACTACTACTGCTACTGCTACAGCTATAACAACTACAACCACTGCCACTACTACTACTACTGCTACTACTACAACTATGACTACTACTACTATAGCTACAGTAACTACGACACTGCTGCTACTACTACCATAACAACTGCTACTACCACTAATACCATAACAACTGCTACTACTCCTACTACTATTGCTACCGCTATTACTGCTATGGCTATTACCACTGCGACTGCTGCTGCTACTACTGCGACTGCTGTTGGTACTACTACTACTATACTACGGCTATTACTGCAACAGATACTACTATTACTACTACTATTGCTACTACCAGTACTACTCCTAGCATTGCTACTACTATTGCTTCTACTGCTACTAGTATTACGGTTGTTAATACAACAACTACTACCCCCCCCAACTACAACATTATTGTCGCTATCTTCATATTAGTAGCAGTAGTAGTAGTAGCAATAGTAGTAGCTGTATTAGGAGTAGCAATAGTAGCAGTCATAGTAGTAAGAGAAGTAGTAGTAGTCTTATTATGCAAAATGTTATAGTAGTAGCAGTTGTTGTAGTAGTTGAAATTGTAGTAGTAGTCATAGTTGTAGTAGTAGTTGTAGCAGCAGTAGCATAATTAGGAGTAGTAGTAGCAGAAATAGTATTAGTAGTCATAGTAGTAGTCGTAGCTGTTGTATTTGCAATAGTAGTAGTAGTAGCAAAAGCTCTAGTACTAATAGTAGTTGTAGTGGAAGTAGTAGCAGTAGTACCATTAGTAGTAGCAGTGGAAGTTGTAGCAGTAGTAGTAGTGGAAGTAGTACTAGTGTAGTTGCAGTAGTAGTACTAGCAGTAGTAGAAGTAGTAGGAGAAGTAGTAGTAGTAGTTATTGTAGTAGCAGAAGCAGCAAGAGTAGTTGCAGTACTAGTAGTAGTCGCACTAGTAGTAATAGTAGGATTAGTTATAGTAGTTATAGCCGCAGTAGCAATTGTAGTAGAAGTAGTAGAAGTAGCTGTGGGTGTACCAGTAGTACTATAAGTAGTAGAAGTAGTAGGAAAAGTAGTAGTAGTAGTAGTAGTTATTGTAGTAGCAGAAGTAGCAAGAGTAGTAGCAGTACTAGTTGTAGTAGCACTAGTAGTAATAGTAGGATTAGTTATAGTAGTTATAGCCGTAGTAGCAGTTGCAGTAGAAGTAGTAGAAGTAGCTGTGGGAGTACCAGTAGTACTAGTAGTAGTAGTAGTAGCAACAATAGTAGCAGTAACAGTAATAGTAGTTGGTGGTGTAGTAGTAGTAGTATAAGTAGTAGCAACAACAATAGTAGTAGTAGTAGCAGTAGTAGTAGTAGTCGTGGTGGTAGCAGTGAAGCTGTAGCGGTGTACTAGTAGTAGTAGAGGTAGTAGTCTTAGTTGTTGTTGTTGTTGTAGTAGTAGTAGTGGTGGTAGTAGCAAAGCTGTAGTGTTGTAGTAGTAGTAGTATAAGTAGAAGTAGTACTAGTGGAAGTAGTAGAAGTAGTATTAGAAGTAGTAGTTGTAGTATTAGTAATAGTAGTAGTAGTCGTAGTTATAGTAGTAGTAGTAGTTGTAGTATTAGTAATAGTAGTAGTAGCAGTAGTAGTAGTTGTAGTAGTAGTAGCAGTAGTAGTAGTAGTAGTAGTTTTAGAAGTTCTAGAAGTAGTAGCAATAATAGTTATCGAAGTTCTAGCAGTAGCAGCAGTAGCAGCAAAACGAGTTGAAGTATTAGTAGTTTAGGTAGTAGTAGTTGTTGTAGTAGTTATTGTAGTAGTAGTTACAGTAGTAGTTGTAGTAGTAGTAGCGATAGCTATAATAGTATTAGCAATAGCAGTATTAATAGCCGTAGTTGTAGTAGAAGTAGTTGTAGCTATCGTGGTAGCAGTACCAGTAGTAGTAGTAGCATCAGAAGTAGTATTACCAAAAGTAGTAGTACCAACAGTCGTAGTAGTACAAGAAGTAGTAGTAGTTGTTATTTTGGGAAAAGTAGTAGTAGTTGTTGTAATTGTAATAGTAGTTATAAAAATAGTAGCGGAATTAGGAGTTGTTGTTGTAGTAGTAGTAGTAGTAGCTATAGAAGTTGGAGCAAAAGCTCTAGTACTAATAGTAGTTGTTGTGGAAGTTGTAGCAGTTGTACCATTAGTAGTAGCAGAAGTAGTTGTAGCAGATGTAGTAGTGGAAGTAGTAGTGGTGTAGTTGCGGTAGTAGTACTAGTAGTAATAGAAGTAGTAGGAGAAGTAATAGTAGTAGTAGCAATAGTTATAGTAGCAAAAGCAACAGGAGTAGTTGTAGTAGTAAAAGTAGTTGTAGTAGGAGTTGTTATAGTAGTTGTAGCAGCAGTAGCAGCAGTAGTATTAATCGCATCAGTAGCAATAGCAGTAGCAGCAGTAGTAGTAGCTTTAGCAGTACCAGTTGTACTAGTGGTAGTAGTAGTAGTAGTAGTAGCAAAAGTACTAGTATTATAAGTAGCGGCAACAAAGGTAGTAGTAGCAATAGTAGTTATCGTAGTAGTAGTAGCAGCAACAATAGTAGTAATGGCAGTAGTAGTAGTCGTAGTAGTAGTAGAAGTAGTAGTAGTGGTTGTAGCAAAGCTATAGCAACATAGTAGTAGTAGTAGAAGTAGTAGTAGTAGTGATAGTAGAAGTAGTAGTAGTGGAATTAGTAATAGTAGTAGTAGTAGTAGTAGTAGTAGTAGTAGAAGTAGTAGAAGTAGCAGTAGTAATAGGAGTAGCAGTACGCGTGGCAAACAAAGTAGTGGTAGTAGTAGGAGGAGTAGTAATAGTACTAGTAGCAGTAGTAGTAATAGCGACAACAGTAGAAGCTTCAGTGGTAGGAATAGTAGTAGTTGGAGCACAAGTTGCATTAGTAGTAGTAGAAACTGTACTAGCAGCAATAGTAGATTTTATTATTGCGAAAGTAATAGTAGTAGTAGTAGTAGTAGTAGTAGTACGTGTAATAGGAGTTGTAGTAGTAGCAGTAGTAGTAGTAGTATGAGTAGAAATAGCAAAAGGAGTAGTAGTAGCAGCAGCAGCAGCAAGAGTAGTAGTAAGATAAGTAATAGTAGTAGGAGTAGCAGTTGTAGTAGTAATAGTTGTTAGTGTTGCAGGAGTAAAAGTAGTAGCAGTAATAGTTGTAGTTTGAGTAGTAGTAGTTGTTGTTGTAGTATAGTAGCAGCAGCTGCTGCAATACTAGTTTTTGCAGTTGTCATAGTCGTAGTAATTGTAGTTGTTGTAGCTATCGTAGTAGTAGTGCAGTTGTTGTAGCAGCAATAGTAGTAGTTGTACTAGGAGTAGTAGCAGCAGCAGTCATAGTAGCATGAGAAGTAGTAGTAGTTATTATTGTGGGAAAATTTGTAGTAGTAGTTGTTGTAATTGTAGTAGTAGTAGTCATAGTTGTTGTAGTAGTTGTAGCAGTAGAAGCATAATTAGGAGTAGTAGTAGCCGTAGTAGTAGAAATCGTATTAGTAGTCATAGTAATAGTCGTAATTGTTGTTTTTGCAGTAGTAGTATTAGCAGCAGTATTAGAAGTAGTAGCAAAAGCTCCACTGCTAATATTAGTTGTAGTGGAAGTAGTAGTAGTAGTACCATTAGTAGTAGCAAAGGACATTGTAGCAGGAGTAGTAGTAGAAGTAGTAGTGGAAGTAGTACCAGTGTAGTTCTAGTAGTAGTACAAGCTGTAGTAGAAGTAGTAGGAAAACTAGTAGTAGTAGTTATTGTAGTAGCAGAAGAAGTAATACTAATACTAGTATTAGTAGCACTAGTAGTAGTAGTAGGATTAGTTATTGTAGTTGTAGCCAAAGTAGCAATAGCAGCAGTAGTAGTAGTAGTAGCTGTGGCAGTACCAGTAGTACTAGTAGTAGTAGCATCAAGAATAGTAGCAGTAGCAGTAATAGTAGTTGTAGTAGCAGTAGTAGTTGTAGTAAAAGTAGTAGTAGTATAAGTAGTAGCAACAACAATAGTAGTAGTAGTAGTAGTACTGGTAGCAGCGAAGCTGTAGCAGTGTAGTAGTAGCAATAGACGTAGTAGTCTTAGTTGTTGTAGTAGTAGTTGTTGTAGTAGTGGTGGTAGTGGCAAAGTTGTAGCTAATGTAGTACTAGAAGTAGAAGTAGTAGTAGTAGTAGTAGAAGTAGTTGTAGTAGTATTAGTAATAGCAGCAGCAGGAGGAGGAGGAGGAGGAGGAGTAGTAGTAGTAGCAGCAACAACAACAGTGGTTGTTGTAGTAGTAGTAGTAGTAGTGGTAGTAGTATTGGCAGTAGTAGGAGTAGAGTAGTAAGTAGTAGTGTAGTATTAAGTAGTAGTAGTGGTGGTGGTGGTGGTGGTGGTGGTGGTGGTGGTGGTGGTGGGTGGTGTGGGGTTTTTTTGGTGGTGGTGGTGGTGTGGCATTAGTAGTAGTGTAGTCGTAGTAGTCGAAGAAGAAGAATCGAAGGAGAATAAGAGAAGAAGAAGAAGTATTAGCAGTACGTGTGGCAACCGATGTAGTAGTAGTAGTAGAAGTAATAATAGAAGTAGTAGTAGGAGGAAGTGTAGTAATAGTACTAGTAGCAGTAGTAGTAGTAATAATAGCAATAATAGTAATAGCGACAACAATAATAGCTTTAGTGGTAGGAATAGTTGTAGTTGGTGCACAAGTTGCTTTAGTGGTAGTAGTAGCGGTACTAGCAGCAGTAGTTGTTATTATTGTAGAAGTAATAGTAGTAGTAGTAGTAGTAGTTGTAGTAGTAACAGTAGTAGTAATATTACTTGTAATAGTAGTAGTAATCGTAGGAGTAGTAGTTTTTGAAGTAGTAGTAGGAGGAAGAGGAGGAGTAGAAATAGAAAAGAAGTAGTAGTAGCAGCAGCAAGAGTACTATTAGGAGAAGTAATAGTAGTAGGAGTAGTAGTTGTAGAAGCAGTAGTTGTTGTTATAGAAGGAGTAGAAGTAGTAGCAGTAATAGTTGTAGTTTTAGTAGTAGTAGTAGTAGTAGTAACAGTTGTAGTAGCCGTAGCAGTAGTTGTTCTGTTAGTAGTAGCAGTTGTTGTAGCTATCAGAGAAGTAGTAGCATTAGTAGCAGTTGTTCTAGGAGTTGTAGAAGCAGCAGTTATAGTAGTACGAGAAGTAGTAGTGGTTTTATTGTGCAAAACATTATAGTAGAAGTAGTTGTTGTAGTACTCGTAATTGTAGTAGAAGTAGTCAAATTTGTAGTTTTAGTTGTAGCAATAGTAGCATAATTAGGAGTAGTAGTAGCTGTAGTAGCATAAATAATATTAGTAGTCGTAGTTGTTGTATCTACAGCAGTTGTAGCAGTAGCAGCAGTAGAAGTAGTAGCAAAAGCTCCAGTACCAATAGCAGTTGTAGTGGAAGTAGTTGCAATAGTACCACTAGTAGTAATAGACGCAGTTGTAGTAGTAGTAGTAGAAGAAGTGGTAGTGGAAGTAGTACCAGTGTAATTGTAGTAGTAGTACTAGCAGTAGTAGAAGTAGTAGGAGAAGTAGCAGTAGTAGTAGTTATTGTAGTAGCAGAAGCAGCAGGAGTAGTAGTACTAGTAGTAGTAGCACTAATAGTAGTATTAGGATTAGTTATAGTA
>RXID01001452.1:0-12395 GCA_005019695.1 Trichopus zeylanicus subsp. travancoricus | reverse complement strand
TCCGCCCCCGCCGCCGGCTCGCCGGCGCCCCGGCCTCCGCCTGCTTCCCCGGGCGCGGGCGCGGATTTTTGCAAATAACACCCCGAAATTATTCAAATTTACAGACAAGTCCCCGAAATTTTGATTTTTGCAAATAACTCTCCGAAATTATTCCGAATTACAAAAAAGGCCAAAATTTTCTTATATAACCCTCTTCTTCTTGTAGCCCTAAACGCATCTGCGTCGCCGCCGCCGCCGCTGTGCTCTGCCGCTGCCGCCGTCAGTCCCTGCGCAGCTGCTGCCGTCGCTGCCCTGCCGGCTTGCCGTCGCTGTCCGCTCGTTGCCTTGCGAAATACAGTGAAAGTTTACAATTTTCAAATTTCAAATTACAAGTTTATTATTTTGTACATTTAAAAATAGACTACCTTCAATATTTTTCTTTATAAATACGTCCAAATTTTATTTATTTTATAAATAAATTTTACAAATAAGTCATCGAAGGTTTCAAAACTTAAAATTTAAAATTACAAGTTTCATATTGTACATTTACAAATAGACCCTTTCAATATTTTTTTTATAAATAAGTCTATATTTTTAATCATATTTTAAATAAAATTTTATAAAAAAGACATTTGTGTTTTTTATATTTATAATTATAAATTTAATATTTATAAATTAAAGAATAGACCCTCAAATTTTTTTTTAAAAAATAACTGTAAAATTTTTTTTAAACTAATTTTTACTTTTTTTACATTTAAGAATAAACCACCTTTAATATTTTTTTTTATAAATACGTCCAAATTTTATTTATTTTATAAATAAATTTTACAAATAAGTCATCGAAGGTTTCAAAGTTTAAAATTTAAAATTATAAGTTTCATATTGTACATTTACAAATAGATCCCTTCAATATTTTTTTTATAAATAAGTCTATATTTTTAATCATATTTTAAATAAAATTTTTACAAAAAAGACATTAGTGTTTTTTATATTTATAATTATAAATTTAATATTTACAAATTAAAAAATAGACCATTAAATTTTTTTAAAAAAATAACTCTAAATTTTTTTTTAAACTAATTTTTACAAATACACCCCTCGCCGGAGGCCCGACGGCGCGCCGGACGGCCCGCCGGCACGCGGCCGCGGACGGCCTCCGCACGCGGGAGCGGAGACGGCCTCCGTCCCCGGCACGCGGGGGCGGAACGGCCTCGGCCTCGGCCTCCGCGTGCGGGCGCGCCGGCCTTGGCCTCCGTCCCCGGCACGCGGGGGCGGAACGGCCTCGGCCGTGGCCGTCCTCGCAGGCGCCCGCGTGCGGGCGCACCGGCCTCGGCCTCCGTCCCCGGCACGCGGGGGCGGAACGGCCTCGGCCGTGGCCGTCCGCTCCCGCGTTACGGCGCGCCGGCGCCCAGGCTTCCGCCTCCGCTCCAGCCGCCGGCCTCCGCCTCCGCTCCCGCCCGCCCGGCCTCCGGCTCCGCTCCCGCCGCCGGCCGCCGCCTCCGCTTCTGCGGCCGGCCGGCCGGCCTCCTCCTCCGCTCCCGCCCGCGCAACGGGGTGTTGTTTGCAAAAATTCGAATTTGGAGGACTTTGTTGTAAATATGAGTTCTTTCTGGGTTTTATTTGCAAAATTCCGAAATCCGGGGGGTGAAATATAAAAAATAAGTTTTTAGGAGTGTATGTGTAAAAATAACGGGGGTAAAATCGGAATTTTTTGGTAAAATTTTGATTAAATAACAATCAGGGGGCTGTGGGTAAATATGGGCGAATTGAAGGGGGTGGGGGTAATTACGGAAATTACGGGGGGTTAACCGTAATTAAGGCTAATTACGGGGGGCCACCCGTAATTATCCCTTTTATTTATTTGAAAATAATTGATTTTTATTTCTAATTCAAATACCAAAATTCATGAAATCGATAAAATTGATAATTTCTTAATTTTACTCTAAAGTATATTTAAATACCGAAATTATCAAATCGGTCAATTTCCTTAATTCTCCGTAATTGACCAAATTGACAATTTCCTCAATTTCAAATCTGAATTGATTCAAATGGTCGTTCGTGCATGTGGCCATTCAACTTCGAAGAAAAAAAAAAGAGAAAAAAATATAAAATAAGTTATATAAAAAATAATTAATAAACTTTTTAAAGGGAGTTAAGTTGTAAAATTGTAAAAGATAAAAACAAAATTTTTGACTAAAAATTTGATTAAATAATAATTAAAAATTTATAGATAATAAATTTTAAGAAAAACAGATAGCGAAAATATTTTAATAAATAAGATAAATTTTGGGGTTGCACCTGAAAAGTCCAAAATTTTTTAGCACACATAAAGCAGAAGTTATGGATTGAAGTAGTTTGTATATGAAAATATTCTTACAATGATTGAATTGGTTTGGAAAAACTGTGTCTCGGATATAGAGTCGATTGCATTGTGGGAGGCCATTGGAGTTCATTGGACTCGATGGGGAGACGACAATGTGAATTAAAGTGATGCAACTCTGCTGAAGAGGATACTTGGCACATTCTTGAAGAGTGCTCAGGTATCCATTCCATGATCGAGATCGGACTCGCCTATTGTTTCGACGGCGTAAATGTGGTTCGATTTGGGCTGAGGCCGGCGGCGGGAATCGCGGAGAAGAGAGGGAAACAGGTCGGAAATCGATGATAGGCCTGGGCGGGGCGGGGGTCATCTATGGAGACCAGGTTGAACGGCCTTGGATCGCCCCTGATGGTTTTTGTGTTTGTTGATGCGGCGGCGGCTCCTACCCACGAGCCCGATCAGATGGAATGGCAGATCCGGCTAGCTATGCCAATGCCGACCGCGACATCGAGCAAGTATGTTGTTTTCACGGTTCTCTTCGAGTTTTGCTTTTGAATTGTTGATTTCTTTTCGTAATTATTGCAAAAATGCTGTGCAGTCCCTTCTTGTGATTGGGGAATTTGCATTTGTGTAGAAATCGTGTGAGATACAATATTTTCATAACGTGTCTTCACCTGCTGTGGATTTAAAGTTTCTTTGAGCCAATTGCTGGGTTGCTGAGAATGTCTGTGCTCATCTTGGCTCTGGATATTGTCTTTTGGAGAAAGCAAGCTTGTGAATCACCATTATTACCTCTCGTCTATTACAGAATCATATGTTCTCGCTGTAGTGTAGAGATGTACTTGCAATTGGTGCAGTGAAGTTGGAGGATCCTGAGCAGTTATTGACCCATGGCCATTTTAGTTTATGGCAGCTAATGCTCTCTGCAACTCAATGAAGACCAGTAATAGACTTGGACAACATGTCCTGCTCATGGCCAATTAGCCCCAACCCTCTGATGCTGCTTTTTTTAAAGCCTCTGCTCCACATGTTCACAACGGCCATAATTATGTTAAAATCATGCATTCCATAGGGGGAATGAAAGGGCATGCTTTGTTTGTAGGGGAGATATCATTGCTATATGCCAAAATCAGCATCATCATGAAGAAGAGGGTGTCAAATATTATTTCTTTTTACATGTTTTCTCAATAACAATAACAAGCTGTTATCTACTAGTGACTTGTTTGACATTTGATATACACCTAGGCAGCAGTAATATTAGTTGTATGTTGCTGATAAAAACCAGCTTGTTGAATTAATTATTTGCATATACTATGTCAACTTTGTTTCTACTTTCAACCATTAGATGTATTTACATTATGAACATTCTGTGTGCTCCAAGTTTTGTTGCCATTTACATTAGACATGAGTTTGTATACAATTTGATTAACTTATTTAGATTTTTCTTTTTATTAAAAGGAACTTCTTGCATTGAAGAAAGGTACCCAGTTGATTAAGTACAGCTGGAAAGGAAAGCCTAAGCTCTGTCCGTTCAGAATTTCTAGTGTGAGTTCTATTTGCACTACTGTTTCAAGTATCTTTCGCAATGCTTCTTATTTTCTGTTTCTTTGTTCCAGAAAATAATTTGAACAATGATTGTTTCAGATAGCTATGTAAACATGTGAACCTAATATGGCCTATAGTTTCATGGTGCTGAAAAACCAACATGTGCCTCTTGCCACCATCCGTGGCAGGTTTTGAATAGTTTTCCAGTTACAATGCTGTTTACCTCTCCTTTAATATACAATACCATCCATTACCATAGCTATACTGCTTTAAACTAACATGTTTTTTAAATTTCTGTACCTGGTGGCTTTTTTACCAGTTGCTGCTTCATTTGATTCAGTTTCCTTCAAGCACTTTTCTTAGCACAATTCATCACTGCATTACAAATACTATTTTGTCTCCTTGTTCATAACTTGGTCTTTTGATGTTTTCTCCAACCGGACGAAACAGCATTAATTTGATTTTCACATAAAAAGGAAAGGATTCTTTACTTGTCTTCTGTCAGTCGAATAATACCTGGTCAGAGAACTGTAAGTAATCTTTTTTCTCCATTATTGTTAAGGTAATATTATTATTTTTCTTACATACATTCAAATGTTTTTACGTCTGAATTTTCTTGTAGTTTATTATTTTATGCTATGGTGACATAGTATTGGTTATAACTCTCTGCAGGTTGTATTCAGAAGATACTTGTGACCTGAAAAAGATTATATGTCTTTCTCCCTCATTTATAAAAATGGAGAACAGTCCTTGGATCTGGTAATCATAATACACTGCACTGCAGTCTTTATGGGAATAGTGTTAAGGAATTGATTGTTTTTCTGTTTTGAGATATTTTTGACACCTTTGATTTTCTTCTTTCTATATAGATTTGCAAAGATCATGCTGAGATAGAGATATGGTTTGCAGGCTTTGATTTCTACAAATCAATGTAGAAATTCTAGATTTGATGGGCAGACTGATGTGAGTTTCATGATCGTTCTTTAAGTTCTTTTCATACATAGCAGTCAAGCCTGTATACTTTGAAAAGTTCCAAATAAACTATTGCACTTGCAACTGCAACTTATTGCACAAGTTATTATACTCTACTTCTTATGCAAAAATTAACTTTCTGTATAAACTAATCTATAATTGTCGCTTAAATTATTATGCTGACATTAACAATTGGCTGGTTTCCTCCACTTGCTTGCTGTTATATTCTGTGGCATTTCTTGGCATATTTCTGTTGCTTGGCTTTTTCTTCCCTGTTCTCAAAATGTGGTTTAGTACTATGTTGTGTAAAACATTGGTTTCAATCTGTTACCAGCCACTTTATCTTCATTGTGTAATATTTTATTCGTAATATATTCAAGTTCAAGAAGGTTTCTCTGCCATATTTGGCATACTTTTGGTATTGATTTCACTTGAAGTCCTTTGGGAAATTGAGCTTCATTATGACAGCTTCCATCCTGCATTTTGGTATTGAGAATGGATATTTGTGATTATATGGATCTACATATGTATGTGGTCTGGAGGACACATTTTATTTATGTTGAACATTCTGCCAAGGACTTGACATTTTTCCCCAAGTTAATTTTCCGTTAAGATTTATGTATGTGAAAACTGTATCATCTTTAGAATCTGTTAGCATACCATTAATCCAACTGTTTTCTGATAATCTATTGACCTGGAGGCAATTTCTCCAATAGTAGGATGTTGAGCTGCTTCACAGGCCACTGATTAGAGGTCCATAAGCATCATCATATCATCACAGAACAGCTATTGTCTGATAATATATTATTGACTGTGGATTGCTCAGATTTATTACTCCTTTGTGTGTTAAACAATTTCCTTATGTTATATGTTATTTCTTCTTCATATGATCAATCTAATGCTTATGATTTGTTCTTCATCAGGATGGAGGGGATTCTATTCGTAGCAGTTGCACTTATGGTGCAACTTTAACTGGTTCTTCAATCATTTCCTGTGCTCATAGTGCTGGAAGCCTTTATAATCTAGAATCTTCTCTGAATTTTGCAAGGTCAGATGTGGGATCAGATTGTGCAAACATGCAGCTAAGGTTAAGTAATGGAGATGGTATCTGCCTTGGTGTTCCAAGTGTGCCTAGTTCTTCAAGCCAGGGTTCTAGGCCAGATGATGTTGAATCGTTAGGTGATGATTATATATGGGCAGAACTATTGTGTGATCAAGTTTACTCAGATGGCTCCACAATATGTCCAAAAACTGATGTCAAACTTCCAAAACCATTGGAATCTGATGTAGTCTTGGATGTTCAGCAGATAGAATGTGGTGTTAGGCATGTTGCTTTGCTTACACGGCAAGGGGAGATATTTACATGGGGTGAGGAATCTGGTGGGCAGCTTGGTCATGGTAATGATTCAGATGTTCTTTGGCCTTGCCTTGTGGAGGCCTTGTCACTTGGGAGCATGGAGAATGTTGCTTGTGGCAAATATCATACTTGTGCAGTATCTGCTGCTGGCGACTTATTTACATGGGGCGATGGAACCCATAACATTAGACTTCTTGGCCATGTTGCTGATGTCAGCCACTGGATACCTAAAAGAGTATCTGGTCCTTTGGAAGGACTTCAAGTTTTGTCCATAGCTTGTGGCACATGGCACTCAGCATTGGTCACTTTGAATGGGAAAGTGTTTACAGTTGGTGATGGAACATTTGGTGTTCTTGGTCATGGTGATCGAGAAAGCGTTGCATACCCAAAGGAAATTGAATCCTTGAGTGGATTAAGAACAATCAAGGTTGCATATGGTGTATGGCATACTGCAGCAATTGTTGAAGTAATATGCCAACGAGGTGTAAATGTCATGTCTAGGAAGCTATTTACCTGGGGTGATGGAGATGAAAACCGTCTTGGTCATGGTGACAAGGAAGCACATCTTGTTCGTACTTGTGTTTCTTCTCTCATCGAGTATAACTTCCATCAGCTGGCTTGTGGGCATAGTATGACAGTAGCACTTGCAACACCTGGCCATGTCTTTACGATGGGAAGTATGGCACATGGACAACTAGGTAATCCACAATCAGATGGCAGGGTTCCTTGTTTAGTGCAAGACATATTGGCTGGTGAGTTAGTAGAAGATATTGCATGTGGACCCCACCATGTTGCCGTACTAACTTCCCGAAGTAAGTTATATACATGGGGCAAGGGTGCCAATGGAAGACTGGGCCATGGGGATACTGAAGATAGGAGGACACCTACCATTATTGGAGCTCTGAAAGACAGGCATGTTAAGAATATAACATGTGGTTCAAATTTCACTGCATGCATCTTCATCCACAAGTGGGTATCCAGTGCAGATCAATCTGTCTGCTCAGGGTGCAGACACACATTCGGATTCAGCAGGAAGAGTCATAATTGTTATAACTGTGGATTAGTCCACTGCCATGCTTGCTGCTCCAAAATGGTGTTGAAAGCTGTGTTGGAACCTACTCCAGGCAAACCACATCATGTATGTGATTCCTGCTATGCAAAACTCAAGGCAGCAGAATCAAGTAATGCCTCCAATGCTAGTAGGAAGAATGTAGTTCCTCGTCGCTCTGTTGATAGTCAGGAGAGATCAGATCGGAGAGAGATAAGATCTTCAAGGCTTTTGTTATTGCATAATACTGACCCTGTTAGATATTATGAAGTAAAACCAGTCACGAATGAGTTGAAATCAGAGTCAGTGATTTGAGATCCACAAGCAGTGGCATCGTTATCACAGTTGAGAGATCTCCTTTTACCTTGCTCATTAATCAAAATTCAATTTGCTTTAAAACCATTTCTTATATCAACACCTCTATCTGTCGCCAATTCCAGGCCAACTTCTCCATATGGAAGGATGCCTAGCCCTCCATGTTCTGTTACTCCTGTACTTTCTAGAGGAATAATTAACAGTCTCAAAAAAACTAATGAACTTCTGAATCAGGAAGTATTGACGTTGCAATCCCAGGTAGACACCAAAACTGTTCCGTAACCTTTGATCTAGTACCATACCACCAGCAGCCTTATGCTTGGTTGAGATGTTCCTTTTTCTCGTAAATACATGCTCCTTTGTTTTTTCATTGATGATAATAGGTTAAAAATCTGAAACCAAAGTATGAAATTCATGATGTAGTACTGCAGAAAGCAGAAAAGAGAGCTGAGGAAGCAGAAGAATATGCAAAGTTTAATGCATCACTGGAGGCCATCATGTCTCTTGATGCTCTGGTTCTGATTAGCTCCACTTTTGCATGTCACAATTGTTTACAGGAATAACCTTTATCCAGTTTATTAAGCCAATGTACTTCGATCAGTTACATGGTTTACATGATTTTCATATTTAGTACACTTTCTGCAGGTTAACCTTTTCGTGTGCAAATAATCTTGTAAAATTTTTTAAAACTGGAGCAATGTCCTTGACATTTGAGTGTGGTCACTAGTTCTAGTTACAATCTCTTGCTCGTCTTATTTTTATGTTGCTTCACTTGGCCAAACTGCAGTTTCGGGAAAGAGTTTGAGTGCCTTAATGTGGATTATTTAATTTTTCATCTACTTTGAATTCTTGCTCTAACTTCTATCATTATTTTCATGTAAGGTTAAAAAGACACATCAAGGGAACACCTAAGTTACCGAATAGGGAGAGAACATTTACAGTTTATTGACTATAAGTAAATTCCTGACTTTTCTTTTCCTTCTGAAGCTCAAAGATTTCATGGAAACATTTGCCTCCAGAGGTCAGCAAAAAATTAAATGCTATGCATGCTCAAGCAGATTCATTCTTGAGAAGTAATAGAAGTCGTCAGTCAGACTTCTCTTCTTCCATTAGGATAGACTCCTTGGGGAATGACCCTCTCATGGAAACAACGGAGCTGCTAATATCCAGAATTGGGGTATGGCTGGGGATGAATCAGTTGGTAGTGGTAAGAATGGTATCAAGTCTGCTATTACTGATGCCAGGAAGGTTGCTTCTTTTCAAAACATAGAAAACGGCTTAAGAACACCGGCCCCTTCTTCAACAAGACTTTAAAATCGTTCCAAATTGGTTGAACAATTTGAGCCTGCTGTATGCGTGACCGTCATCCTACATCCTGATGGAACGAAAATTTTTCAGAGAGAGATTCGGGTAAGGCTTCTTTTTATGCAATGAGAAAACAATGCTGCCATTTCTGGTTTGGTTATATGTAAGCTACCTTTTGAATGCTCGACCATATCTAGTGTGTGTATGCATGTGCTGCAGCAAGAGAAGATTCAAAGAGCAGGCGGCTGAAGATTGGCCAACGAAAATAGAGATAGGGTCTTGAAAAAATTCAAACCCTGGAAATGCTTCCACGAGCTCCACAAGCACACCACCAGCCCAGTTGGAGGATGCAGCAACTTGGTCTCAGGATTAGGCTTCTTAATGACTTTTTTAGTTTATTCTTAATTTATCAGCTTTAAAAGGAAAGATCCAGAGAACAGATACGAGTATATTAGTACCCTCAATAATTAAAGATAAACGCATAGTGGCACAAGATAGCACGAGGTTATGAACTCTGTAAACTTTGTGTTTATTTTTGAGAAAAATTTCCTTTTCATTCTGTGCAAGGTTGCGTTCCTTCTCTTGTATTATTGTACAATAAACGAGTTTCGTCCATGATGAGATCTTTTTCCTGCAATAAGTTGTTTTCAGTTTGGGCATGCCTTTCCCTCTAGCACAGAAAAAATGGTTTCAAATGGGAATTTCTGCTTGGCTCGGCTTCCATATGTGGATTTTAAAGTAGATGAAAAATACATAATATATTTGATAAATTTTAGATCAGCGTCATGTTACCATGATTTTCTTCAATTAAAACAATAAAATCTAGAGAAAGAAGAGAAGCAGAGCGAAATGAGAAAGAGACTGTCCGGGTTTCACTTCACTAGAGCACTAGGCAGGGGCATTGAGATTCCTTTTGTTTGTTTCATAGACGAGGCTTGAGTCAAGACTAACGTTTTTTTTTTTACTCTTTCGCTGTACAGAGGCTGACAATTTTAGTAGGAGTAGCATCTGAGAAAATTGAAAGTGTAAACCCCAGAAATATATACCGCAGTTGAAGGAAAAATTATTTGCATTGGCTTGTAAGTGAATCTCTTTAGAGCTACGATGTTCATTAACATGTTTATTTCTATTCTTTTGCCCTGTTGGTGCATTCCAACCAGCTCTTTAAATTTCATGTCAAAAATAAATGCTAGCATATTTTGCAGTACCCATCCGTCAGAAGCACATGTCAACCAAGATCAGCTTTTGCACCCATAGTTGTCCAGCAAAAGGATATAATATATATTCTCGCACACGGAAGCATAATTGAAAAAGTTCTAGATCGTGTGTGATACTATGAAAGTCAGTTACAACTCCAGACGAGAGTGGATGCGGAGTCAAAAAAACAAAAAGAAAGCAACACAATTGCTTGTGGTTGTTGAAACATCGGTATTTGCCCACGTTCCAACTTGTAAAGTTTGTCAATGTTGAATAGTGTTCACCAAAAGAACACGGGAAGAGGAGGGCTCATAGAACAGGAAAACCTGTGTTGCAAAATCGATCAATGTTGAACCTGTCTGTTGTGAATGGATTTAAATGTGAAGGTTGTCCACTGAAAGTTCTTGAGCTGTCAGCATCTTCAGTTTCTGCAGTCAGTGCATTCATTGATGAAAAAGCATTAGCAATTTTGTTGAGGCAAAATAAGATAACTTCTGGCCCAAACCAATTATAAGAAGCTGGAGATGTGATCATAAAAAACAATTCAAAAAAATAATTTCCTTGATAATAAAATTTTCCAAACTAACATGTAGATGTGTATGGCTTCACTAAAGTACTGGGATTCAGAATTGAGGATAGATGCATATACTGCCTAGTGAGTAATCTGGCAATATAAAAAGCATGCCACAAAAAAGCAGTAATCTTTAGTAGACAAAGCAATCATATGCATGCAAGGAATAGAAGGAAGCCTTGGCTGAGAAGAACTGAACAATAGAGCCTGACCAAAAATTGGTTCATGCACTTACTGTGATGAACTGGGGAGGATTGTCCAAACTTGATGAACCGAGGATGACTTCCCGCTTCAGCTTTGTTGTAAGCTTGTGAACTACACGCAGCTGTTAAAAGCATTTCATGAAGAACATACATCAATACTTAAAGAATGGGCAGAATATGTCAGCAGAGACAAGCAAATGGTGACCTCAGATCGAGTGGCTCCACCAATCATGAAAACAAAAATCCGCTGTCCCATTCTCTTAAAGTCATTAGATGCCTGCTTCAATATTGAATCACTACAAAAGGCCACCAATCAGTTCTAAAAAAGAAAATGTTGGAATCACGAAATTAGTAAGGCAAATCAAGCAAGAGTGCCTGGTTTCAAGAAAACCTGGATAATGAAAATAACTGACAATTTCAAGGTAATCTTGTAGCATGAAAACAATTTGCAAATGATGACTATAATTCATATCCTTCTCAAGCCTTAATAAAAAAATTAACTACCTGGAATGCCCATCATCTGAAAGTCGAGGCTTAGCCCATGTTGCAGTTCGTCTAGATCTGATCGAGTGTCCAGGTTGAGATTGAGTTGAGCGAGGTAATTGAGCATTTGAAGTTGAAGTACTTTGAACTGTCGTAGGACTCGGTTCGTTCATGCATGGATACTCATTCTCTGGTAGTTCACCTTTGCTAAGTTTCTCGATCAACTCCTGGGAAATTTTGTTTATATGATTTGATAGTAAATAACATTAAAAAAATATTTTTTTTGTAGCTTAGTCAACTGCAGGTATAGATGATCAGAATCACAGCAAAAATGCTGGAAAGTGTAAAAAATTTGTGGATCAGCATTGGATATAGCATGCCTCAATACACTGAAACTAAGATGATTATAAGAAACCAAAGAGCTCAGGCCAAATTTAGATGAATTAGGATCTAGATTCTTAATACACAAATCAAATTTAGTGATGCCTGTTCTTTTGTGTACTGATGAACAGGTGAAAAGAAGCCAAGTTTGTGGATGACAACCACCAGAAAATATACATAAAAGAAAATTAAGAGCGCCAAAAATGGTTTTTCAATGTCTCAAACTACAAATCTTGATCTATCTCTTACACATTCTGAATGCTAGCTTAAGATAACTTTTACACATTCTGAAAGTTTTAGACATTTGAACGCTAAAGAAACTAATCAGATAACTTGGTATGCATATCAAAATAAGAAAGCAACTAGTGTTAGTCAACTGTGATGCACGTGGCAAATATGCACTCATTTTTTAAAAACAAACCAAAGTTTCTAAGAATAAATGCAACTCAAGAAATAATTAGTTCAAACTTGAAAGTCAACTTGACTTGAACATTCTGATAAAATTAATCCTTCTTAAGGTAAATCAAATTCTAATTAAATTTTATCTGATTTGACACAATTTTAATCAACCTTAAGCAGATTTATAATTTAATTGAAGATATATTAAATAGAGCCCATCATTTGCAATTCACATGATAGGTAACCACCCATCCTACAAGAGCTACCCCTATTTTTGTATGTTGTATTTATTCTTGAATTTCTAAAGTAGATCTTTCTCT
>RXID01001447.1:45492-59250 GCA_005019695.1 Trichopus zeylanicus subsp. travancoricus | reverse complement strand
TAGTAGTTATTATTGTTGTAGTTGTAGCGATACTAGTAGCAGTAGTAGTAGAAGTAGTAGTTGTAGTTGTAGTAGCAGTCGTAGGAGTAGTAGTAGTTATTGTTGTTACTGTCGTAGTAGTAGTAGTAGTAGTAGTAGTAGTAGCAGTAGCAGTAGTAGTAGTAGTCGTTGTAGTTGTAATAGTAATATTAGGAGTTGAACTAGTAGTAATAGTAGTAGAAGTAGCAACAGTAGTTGTATTGGAAGTAGCAGTAGCAATAAAAATGATAGTAGTAGCAACCACAACAATAACAACAGAGGTAGAAGTACTATTTGTTATTGTAGTAGTAGCGAAAGTAGCAGTAGTAGCTATACTAGAAGTAGTTGCCATTGTAGCAGTTGTAGTAGTGGTATTAGTAGTAGTACTAGTAGCAGTAGTCTTAATAGTAGTAGTTGTTGTAGTAGTAGCAGTTATTGTTGCAGTACTAGCAATAATTGTAATAGTAGTAGTAGTGATAGCAGCAGTAGAAGTAGTAGTAGTAGTTGTAGTTGTAGAGGTAGTACTAGTGGCATTACCGCAGTGGTTGTAGTTGTAGTTGTTGTAGTAGCAGTAGTCATAGTTGTCGTAGTACTACTAGTAGTAGTACTAGCAGTAGTAGTGGTTGTTGTAGTAGTAGTAGAAGTAGTAGTTATAGATTTAGTAGTAGTAGTAGTAGAAGTCAGCAAAGTAATAGTTGTATTAGTAGTAATAGTAGTAGTCGCAGAAGTATTAGTAGTTATAGTAATAGGGGTAGAAGTTGTTGTAGTAGTAGTAGTCGTAGTAGTACTTGTTGTAGTAGTTGTAGTAGTAGTAGTTGTTACAACAGTTGTAGTAGTAGCACTATTAGTAGTAGTCGTAGTAACAATAGATGCAGTAGTGGCAATAGTAGTAGTAGTTGTTGTTGTAGTAGTAGTAGTGGTAATAGCAATAGTGGTAATAGTAGAAGTTGTTATAGTAATAGTGTTAGTAGTAGCAGTAGTAGTACTAGTAGCAGAAGTAGTAATAGTTGTAGTAAAAGCAGTAGCAGTAGAAGTAGTAGTAGTAGCAGCAGCAGCCGTAGTAGCATTAGCAGTTGTAGTAGCAATACTAGTAGAAGAAGTAGTAACAATAGCAGTAGTAGTTATAGTAGCTGTAGTAGTGGTAGTAGTAGTAGCAGTAGCAGTAGGAGAAGTTCAGTTGTACCATAACCCGAAGTAGTACCAGTGGAAGTAGTAGAACTAGTACTAGCGGTAGTGGTAGTAGTAGGAGATGAAGTAGTAGTAGTCGTAGCAACAACAACAGTTGTAGAAGTAGTAGTAGTAGTAGCAGCAGTAGCTATAGTAGCTGGAATAGTAGTAGTGCTAATTGTAGTAGTAGCTTTAGACGTAGTTGAAGCCATTATAATTGTGGCAGAAGTTTTAGTAGTAGGCGAAGTAGTAGAAGTAGCAGTACTAGTAGTAGTAGCAGGACAAGTAGTAGTCGTAGTAGTAGTAGGAGGAGGAGGAGGAGGAGGAGGAGAGTATTGGTAGTAGTAGAACCAGTAGTAGCAGTAGTTGCAATAGTGGTAGTAATAGTTATAGTAGTATCAGTAGTAGCAATAGTAGTAGTAGGCGAAGTAATCATAATAATAGTGGTACAAGTAGTAGTAGTAGTTGTTGTTATTGTTGTTGTAGTAATAGTTGTTGTTATAGTAGTTGTTGTAGTAGTAGTGGTTATTGTAGTTGTTGTAGTTGTAGTTGTTGTAGTTGTAGTAATAGTAGTAGTAGCAGTAGTAGTAGGAGCAACAGTAGCAGTAGTAGTAGCAGTATCAGTAGTAGTCATTGTAGAAGTTGTTATACAAGTAGTGTTAATAGTAGTAGTAGTAGTAATAGTAGTAATAGCAGTAGCAGCAGTGGTAGTAGTAGTAGCAGCAACAATCGCAACAGTTGTAGTAGTAGTAGTTGTGGTAGCAGTAGTAGGAGTAGTAGTAGTTGTTGTAGTTATAGTAGCAGTAGAAGGAGTAGAAATAGTAGCAGTGTAAGTATAACTAGTAGCAATAGTAGTAGCAATAATAGCAGTAGTAGCAGTAGTAGCAATTATAGAATTACTAGTAGCAGCAGTAGTAGCAACAGTAGTAGTAGTTGTAGCGATAGTAGCATTAGCGGTAGCGGTAGCGGTAGTAAAAGTCGTAGCAGAAGTAGTAGCAGCAGCAGTGGTAGGAGCAGTTGTAGCGGCAGTAGTAGTAGTAGAAGTAGTAGTAGTAGCAGTTGTAGTTGTAGTAGTAGTAGCAATAGTATTAGAAGTAGCTATAGTAGCAGTAGTCATAGTAGAAGCATTAGCAGTAGTGGCGGTAGCAGCTAAAGTGGTAGTAGTTGTAGTAGTGTTAGTAGAAGTTGTAGCAATAATAGTAGTAGCATTGGAGCTTCAGTAGTAGTAGAAGTAGTAGCAGTAGTAGTGGTAGCAATAGTAGCAGTAGTAGCAGTTTTAGAAGCAGTAGTGGAAGTAACAGCAATAGTAGTATTAGTAGTAGCAGCAGCAGCAGTAATAGCAGTAGTACTAGTAGCACAAGCAACAACAGTAGAAGCAGTAGTAGTGGTTGCAGTAGTAGTAGCAGTAGTAGCAATATCAGAAGAAGTCGTAGTAGTAGCAGTTGTAGTAGTAACAGTAGTAGTAGTAGTTGTAGTTGTAGTATTAGTCGTAGTAGTAGCAACAGTGGTCATAGTAGTAGTAGAAGTAGCAATAGTAGTAGTTGCAGTAGTAAAGGTAGTGCTAGTTGCATTTGAGCAGTGGTGGTAGTAGTAGTTGTAGTAGTACTAGTAATTGCAGTAGTAGCAATTGTAGAAGTAGTAGTAGAAGCAGTAGCAGTAGCAGAAGTAGTAGATGTAGTAGTAATTGAAATAGTAGTAGTAGTTGGCTAAGTAATATAGTAGTAGTTGTAGTAGTTGTAGTTGTTATGGTAGTAGTAGCAGCAGTAAAAGTAGAAGCAATAGGAACAGTAGTAGTAGTAGTAGTAGTAGCAATATTAGCAGTAGTAGTAGTAGCAAAAGTAGTAGTAGTAGCTGTGGTAGTAGCCATAGTATTCTAGTAGTAGTAGTTGTATTAGTAGTAGTAGGAGTCGTAGTAGTAGTAGCAACATCAGTAGTAGTCGCAGCTGTAGTAGCAGTAGTAGTAGTAGTCGTAGAAGTTGTTGTAGTGGTAGTAGTAATAGTATGATTTATAATAGTAGTCATAGCAATAGGTGCAGTAGCAGCAGTAGTAGCAGTAGCAGTAGTAGTAATAGTAGCAACAGTAGTAACAATAGTAGTAGCAAAAATAGTAGCAATAATAGCAACAATAGTTGTAGTAGTACTACTAGGGGTAGCAGGAGCAACAATAGCAGCAGCAGTGGCAGCTGTAGTAATAGTAGCTGTCGTAGTACTAGTAGCAGCAGTAAGAATTGTAGTTGTAATAGTAGTAGTTGAAGTATTAATAGCAGTAGTATCAGTTGTAGCAGTTGTTGTTGTAGCAATAGTAGTAGTACTAGCAGTAGCTATAGTAGTAGTAGTAGTAGTAGTTGTTGTTGTTGTTGTTGTTGTTGTAGTAGTAGTAGTAGTAGAAGTAGTGGTATTAGTAGTTGTAGTTGTACAAGCAGTAGTAGAAATATTCGTAGTAGCAGGGGTACTGGTAGTAGTTGTTGTTGTTGTAGTAGTAGCAGTAGTAGTAGTTTTAGTAGCAATTCTAGCAGTAGCAGTGGTTGTAGCAGCAGGAGTAGTAGTAGTACTCATAGTAATAGCTGTAGTAGAAGATGTTAGCATAGTAGTAGTAAACAACAATAGTTGTAGCAGTAGTTATGGTAGTAGTTGCCATAGTATTAATAGTCATAGTAGTAGGAGTTGTAGTAGTAGTAGTCGTAGCAGCAGTAGTAGTAATAGTAGTAGTAGTAGTAGTAAGAGTAGTAGCTGTAGTAGTAGTAATATTAGTAATAGCAGAAGGAGTCGTATTAGCAGTAGTAGCGGTAGTAGTAGCAGTAATAGTTGCAGGCACAGGAGTAGTAGTAGTAGTAGTACTAGTAGTAGCAGTAGTATTTGTAATAGGGTTAGAAGTAGCAGAAGTAGCAGCCACATAAGTAGTAGTAGTAGTAGTAGTTGTAGAAGTAGCAACAACAGTAGTAGCAGTACTAGCAGAAGTTTTAGGCGCAGTAGTTGTAGTAGTAGTAGTACTACAACTAGTAGTAGAGTAGCGGTTGTAGTAGGAGGTGTAGTTCTAGTAGTACATGCAGTAGTAGTAGTAGTAATATTAGTTTTAGTAGAAGTAGGAGTAGTAGTAGTAGCAGTAGTAGTAGCAGCAGCAGTAGGAGCAGTAGTAGTAAAAGTAGTAGTAGTACTTGTAGTACTATTAATAATAGTAGAAGGAGTAGTAGTTGTTGTGGTAGTAGTAGTAGTCGTAATAATAGTAGTAGTACTAGTAGTAGTAGTTGTTGTTGTTGTTGTAGTAGTAGTAGTAGGAGTAGTAGCAAGAGTAGTTGCTATAGTAGTTTGTGTAGGAGTAGTAGTAGGTGTAGTACTTGTTGTAGGGGTCATAGTAGTAGTAGTAGGAGTAGTAGTAGGTGTAGTACTTGTTGGAGTAGGGGTCATAGTAGTAGTAGTCAGAGTAGTAGCAGTAGTAGGAGTTGGACTTGGAATATTAGTGGTTGTAGTAGCTAGTAGTAGTAGTAGTAGTAATAGTAGAAGTAGTAGTAGTAGTAACAGCAGTTGTAGTAGTTGCATTAGTAGTCACGGTTGTAGCTATAGTAGAAGCATCAACAGTAGCTGTAGCAGCACCAACAGTAGTTGTTGTAGTGATAGTAGTAGTTCTAGCAGTCAGAGGAGTAGTAGTAGTAGTAGTAGAAGCATTAGTAGTAGTAGGTGTAGTAGTAGTTGTTGTTATTGAACTAGTAGTAGTAGTAGTAATAGTAATAGTAGCAGTAGTAGTAGTAGTCGTAGTAGTCGTAGTAGTAGTAGTCGTAATAATAGTTGTTGGAGTTGGAGTATTAGTAGGGGTAGTATTACTTGGAGTAGTTGTACATGTAGTAGCAGCAGCAGCAGTAGTAGTAGTAGTAGTAGTTGCTGTTATTATTGTTGCTGTTGTTGTTGTCGCTGTTGTAGTAGTACGAGTTATAGTTGGTGCTATAGTAGCAGTAGGAGTTGGAGTTAGAGTAGTAGTGGTAGTATCTTTAGTAGTAGCAGCAGCAGTAGTAGAATTAGCTATAGCTATAGTTGTTGCATTGGAAGTAGCAGTTGTAGTAGTAGTGATATAGCCATAGTGGCAGATGTAGTAGTAGTTGTAGTAGTAGTGGCAGTCATAGCAGGAGTAGCAGTGATAGTAGTAGTAGCAATTAAAGTAGTAGGAGAACTAGTAATAGATTGCGAAGTAGTAGAAGTTGTTGTAATAGTAGGAGCACTAGTAGGAATAGGAGTAGTAGATGTAGTAATCGTAGAAGCAGTATTAGCGGTAGCGGTAGTAGTGGTGGTAATAATAGTAGTTGGAGTAGTAGCAGTTGTAGCTATGGTAGTAGTGGTAGTGGTAGGAGCAGTAGTGACAGTAGAACACAAGGTACTAGTAGTAGTAGTAGTAGAAGTAGTTCTAGTTGTTTTATTTGTAGTAAAAATAGTAGCAGTAGTTGTAGCTCTAGTAGTAGGTGTAGTAGTAGTAGTAGTAGTAGTACTAGTAGTAGTTGTAGTTGTAACAGCAGCAGCAGTAGTAGTAGTAGTAGTAGCAGTAGTAGTAATAACAATAATAGCAATAGTAATAGTAGTAGCAGTAGCAATCGCCATAGCCATAGTAGAAGTAGTAGAAGTGTTGGGAGAGCCGAAAGAGTGTCGAATCAGAATAATATAGTGGGCCTGACACCAAACCATGCCAAAAGCTTAAGCTCATGGGATATGGGCCTTTTTCACTATATATATTGGACCCTATCTATCCAATATCCAATATGGGACTAATTTATCACACCTAACACTATAACAATCTCCCCCTTTAGGTGTGATTTAACCACATTGATTTTAACACTTTTAATGAAACACTCTTTTACTCGACCAGTTCCATCGTGCGACCCATACCAATGGATTTTTGTCTCATTCTTTTGATTTTTTAAGAGAAACTAACATGTGACTCAATTCAGTCACACCATCATGGTAATTTCGGTCTTAAGAGTTTGCATAGCTTTAAACTTGAAGCTCTAATACCACTTGTAGCGCTAAATATTGATGTCCACCACAACTCATAATGTAGAAAGTAGAAATAGAACAAGAAAAAGGAAAAGATAGCTAATGAGATTTGTGTGGCAAAGACGATCGAGAGGATATTATATTGATGAGAAGAGGAAGAGAAGATTATAATAATGGAGGCAAAAGTCCAATATCACCAACTCTCACAAAAGACTAAGTAGTCTAGCCGTCACAAGACATCTTGAGAGTATTGATCTATGTCTCTCTCTCACTGTTTATTGAAATCCTTACATGAATAGGATATTTATAGATGTGGCCTAGCTGTGTTTGAGCAAAAGTAGAAGACTGACTCAAATAAGACTTCTACTAATTTAATTCTCTTAGTAGAAGATAAATTCAGATAAGGATAAGGCCCACTAAATTACTTTCTAATATAATTAAGACTCCCTGAGAAATTTGAATTCGAGACATAATTAAGCCAACATAGAAGTAGTAGGAGTTGTAGTACCAGTAGCAATAGTAGTATTAGTGGTAGTGGCAGTAGTAGTTGTAATAGTAGCGATAGATTATGTAGTGTAGTAGCGGTAGATGATGTAGTAGTAGTAGTAGCAGTTGCAGTAGCCATACTAGTAGTAATAGTGACAGAAATAGTAGTAGTAAGAGTAGTAGTAATAATAGTAGTTGTTGTTGTCGTAGTAGTACTAATAGTAGCAGTAGTAGTAATAGTGGTGATTGTAGTTGCAGTAGTAGCAGTAGTAGTAGTGGAAGTAGTAGGAGCGATAGTAGTAGTAGCAGAAGTAGTAGTAGCAGTGGTAGTGGCAATTGCAGTGGGAGCAGTTACAATAGTATTATTGGTAGTAGCAGTTGTAGTGGTAGCAGTAGTAGTCGTAGTAGCTGAAGTAATAGTAGTAGTCATAGTAGCAGTAGTAGAATTAGTATTAGTAGCAGTAGTTGTTGTTGTTGTTGTTGTTGTAGTAGTAGTTGTAGTAGTAGTAGAAGTAGTAGTAGTTGTAGTATCCTTAGTATTAGTAGTAGTAGTAGATGTAGCGGTAGTTGTAGCAGTAGCAGTAATCGTAGTGGCAACAATAGAGGCTCAATACTTCTAGTAGTAGTAGTTGTTCTGGTAGTAGCAGTTGTTGAAGTTGTAGTAGTAGTTGTTGAAGTTGTAGTAGCAGTTGTTGAAGTTGTAGTTTAAAAGTAGCAGCTGTAGTAGCAATAGCAGGAGTAGTAGTGCCCAGAGAGTAATAGTAGTAATAGTGGTTGCAGCAGCAATAGTAGGAGTAGTAGGAGTAGTAGTGGTGGTGGTTGTGGTAGTTGTAGTAGTAGAAGTAGTTGTCGTAGTTGTAGTGGTAGGAGTAGTAGTCGTAATGGTAGCAGCAATAGTAGTAGAATTTGTTGTTGCAGTACTAGTAGTAGTAGTAGTAGTAGTAGTAGTAGCAACAGTAGTAGTAGAAGCAATAGTATTACTAGTAGTAGCAGTAGTAATCGTAGAACTAGTGTTAATAATAGTACTAGTAGTAGTGGTTGTATTAGTAGCAGTTGTCACAGTGGTACTAGTAGTAGCTGTTGCAATAGTAGTAGCAGTGTGGTGGTAGTAGTAGTAGTGGCAGCCGTAGTAGTAGTAGCTAGCAGGAGTAGTAGTAGTAGTTGTTATTGTTATAGTAGAAGTAGCAGTAGTAGCAGCCGAAGCCACAGTTGTAGTGGTAGTAGTAGCGACCATAGCAGTAATAGTTGTTGTTCTAGTTGTTGTAGTAGTAGTAGCTATGGCAGTAGTAGTATTAGTAGTAGTAGCAGCCGTAGCCGCAATAGTAGTTGTAGTAGTAGCAATAGTTATGGCAGTTGTAATAGTAGTATTAGTAGCAACAATAGCAAAAGTAATTGTTGTGGTACTAGTAGTTATGGTAGTGCTAGTTGTTACCGTAGATTCGGTAGTAGTAGTAGTTGTAGTAGTAGTAGTAGCAGCAACAGTAGGAGCAGCATCAGTAGTAGCAGTAATAGCTGCAGTAGTTGCGGCAGTAGCAATGGTAGTTATCGTAGTAGTATTAGTAATAGTAGTTGTAGTAATAACAGCAACAACAGTAGTAGTAGTAGTTGTAACAGGCACGATAGTGGTAGTACTAGTAGTAGTAGTAGTAGTAGTAGTAGTAGTAGTAGTAGTTGTTGTTGTTGTTGTTGTTGTTGTAGCGGTAGCAATAGTAGTAGTAGTTGCAGTAGCAGCAACAGTAGTGGTACTAGTTGTAGTAGTAGCATTAGTAGTGGCAGTAATAGTAGTAGTATCAATAATAGTAGTAGTAGTTGTTGTAGTAGTAGCAGTAGCAGTAATAGTATTATTAGTAGCAGTAGTATTAGTAGTAGCAGTATGTGTTGTGGCAGTACGAGAACTTGTTCTAGTTCTAGTAGTAGTAATAGGAGTAGTAGTAGCAGTAGAAGAACGAGTAGTAGAAGTAGTAGTAGTAGTCATGGTAGAAATTGTAGTAGTAGTAACAGTATCCATTGTAGTAGTAGCAGGAGTACTAGTAGTAGCCATAGTAGAAGTAGCAGCAATAGCAGCAGCAGTAGTAATAGTGATAGTAGCATTAGTAGAAGTAGTGGTGGTAGTAACAGTAGTAGTACTAGTAGTTGCTGTAGTAGTAGTAAAAGTAGTAGCAGAATTAGTAGTAGTAGTAGTAGTTGCTGTAGTAGTAGTAAAAGTAGTAGCAGAATTAGTAGTAGTAGTAGTAGTAAAAGTAGAAGTTGTACCTATAGTAGTAGTAGTAGCATTAATAATTGTACTAGTAGTAGTAGCAGTGGTAGTAGTAGAAGTAGCATGAGTAGTAGTAGTAGGAGAAACAGTTTTATCGGTAGCAGAAGTACTAGTGGTAGTAGTAGTAGGAGCAATAGTTGTAGTAGCAATGGTAGTAGTAGGAGGAGGAGGAGGAGAAGTAGTAGTTGTGTTAGTAGCAATTGTAGTAGTAGAAGTAGTACTACTAGTATCAGTATAAGTAGTAGCAGTAGTAGTAGAGTAGCAGTGCCAGTAGTTGCAGCAGTTGTAGAAGTAGTAGTAGTCGTTGTAGTAGTAGTAGAAGTAATATAAGTAGTAGTAGAGCAGTAGGACTAGTGGGAGTAGTAGTAGTAGTAGTAGAAGCAATAGTAGTAGGGCTACTAGCAGTAGGAGTAGTAGTAGTCCAAGAAGGAATTGTAGTAATAGTAGCAGTATTAGGAGCAAGAGTGGTATTAGTAGTAGTAGTTATACTAGTTGTAGTAGTAGTAGTAGTTGTCGTCCTAGTTGTAGTGGTAGTAGAGGTTGTAGTAGTGGTAGGAGTAGTTGTAGTAGTAGTAGTAGCTGTAGAAGTAGTGATACTAGTTTTAGCAGTAGTAGTAGTAGTACTAGTAGTAGTAGCAGTAGAAGTAGTAATAATAATAGTAGTAGTTGTAGCAGTAGCAGCAGATGTAGGATAAGAAGTAGTATAAGTAGTAGCAGCCGCAGTAGTGCTAGCAGCAGCAATAGTAGCAGTAGTAGTAGTACTAGTGTAGTAGTAGTAGGAGTAGCAACAATAGCAGTAGTAGTAGTAGTAATTGTAGTAGTCGTCGTAGTGGTCGTAGTAGTAGCAGCAGGAGTAGTTGTAGTAGCAGCAGCAGCAGTAGTTGCAGAAGTAGTACTTGGAGTACCAGTATTTGTAGTAGTGGTAGCCATAGTAGTAGTTGTAATAGTGGTCGTAGTAGAAGTGGTAGCAGTAGTAGCAGTGATATTACTAGAAGTAGTACTATTAGTAGTAGTTGTAGTAGCAGTGGTCGTAGTATTATTAGTAGCTATAGTTGTAGTAGTTGGAGGAGTAGTTGGAGAGGAGTAGTAGCAACATCATCAGTAGTAGCAGCAGCAGCAGCAGTAGTTATAGTGGTAGCAATAGTAGTTGTAGCTATAGTACTAGGAGTTGTAGCAGTACCAGTAGGAGAAGTAGTAGTCAGCAGCAACAACAGTAGTAGTAGTAATAGTAGTTGTAGTAGTGAGACTAGTAGCAGTAGCAGCAATAGTAGCAGCAGTAGTTGCAGTAGAAGTAATAGCAGTAGTAGTGGTAGAAGGTGAATTAGTAGAAACATATTACTAGTAGTAGCCGTAGGAGAAGTTGTAGTTGTAGTAGAAGTGGTAGTGGTGGTAGGAGTAGTAGTTGTAATAATATTAGCAGTAGAAGTAGCGATAGTAATAGTAGTCGTAGTAGTGGTAGAAATAGTAGTAGTGGTGGTGGTGATGGTAGTTGGCGTAGTACTAGTAGTAGAATTGGTAGTAGTAGCAAGGGTAGTAATTATAGTGGTTGTTGTAGTTGTAGTAGTAGTAGTGGTAACCGTTGCAGTACTATTAGTAGTTGTAGTAGTAGTAGCAGTAGTAGCAGTAGCAGCGGTAGTAGTAATAGTAGTAGTATCAATAATAGCAGTAGCAGTAGTAATAGCACGAGATGTTGACTAGCAGCAGTTGCGGTAGTGGTGGTAGTAGTAGCATTAGATGTGGCAACAGTAGTAGTAGTAGTAGTTGGAAAAGTAGTAGTTATAAGCAAAGTAGTAGTTGTAGCAGTTGCAACAACAGTAGTGGTTGTAGTAGTAGTACTCAAGTAGTAGTAGTTGAAGTAGTAGGAATAGCACTAGTTGTAGAAGTAGTACTAGTAGTAGAAGCAGTGGTATACGTAGTAGTAGCAGCAGCAGTAGTAGCAGCAGCAGTAGTTGTAGTAGTCATTGTAGTCGCAGTTGTTGTAGTAATCGCAGTAGTCGTAGTAGTAGCAGCAGTAGTGGTTGTAGTAGTAGCAGTGGTAGTAATGGTAGTAGTAGTAGCAGCAGCAGTTGTAGTTGAAGTAGCTGTAATAGTAGTAGTTGTTGTTGTTGTAGCAGTAGTTGCAGAAGTAGTACTACGAGTAGCAGGATTTGTAGTTGTGGTAGCTGTAGTAGTTGTAGTAGTAGTAGTGGTAGTAGTAGTTGCGGTAGCAGCAGTAGTAGTGGTATTAGTAGCAGAAGTAGTAGCAATAGTCGTAGTAGCTATAGTAGTAGTATAAGTAGCAGCAATAGTAGTAGTAGCGGCAGTAGTAGTAGTAGCAGTTGAGGTAGGATAGGTTGAGTAGTAGCAGTAGCAACAAAAGTAGTAGTAGCAGCAGCAGCTGTAGTAGTAGTAATAGTGGTTGCAGTCGTAGTTGTAGTTGTAGTCCTAGGTATAGTAGTAGTAGTAGTAGGAGAAGTAGTAGTCAGTAGCGACAACAATAGTAGTAATGCTAGTAGTTGTAGTAGCGGTAGTAGTAGTGATAGCAGCATTAGCAGTACTAGTAGTTGTCGAACTAGTAGTGGAACTATTATCTAGATAGTTGCAGTTGTAGTAGTACTAGTGGTAGCAGGAGCAAGTGTAGTGGAGGTAGTAGTGCTAATGCTAGTAGTAATAGTGGTAGTAAAAGTAGTAGTGGCTGAAGTAGCAGAAGGAGTTGTAGCAGAAGTTGCAATAATAGTAGTAGTCGAATTAGTAGTAGTAGCAGTAGTAGTAGTTGCAATAGTAGTTGTACTAGGAAAGGTAGTAATACTCGTAGAAGTAGTAATAGTACAAGTAGCAGCAGCATTAGTAGTTGTAGCAGGAGTAGAAGAAGTTCAAGTAGTAGTGGTAGTAGGGGTAGAAGTAGTGGTAGTAGTAGTAGTGGAAGAAGGAGTAGCAGTAATAGTAGTAGTTATCGTAGTCGTAGTTATATGAATAGTAGTAGTAGTAGTAGTAGTAGTTGTTGTTGTTGTTGTAGTAGTAGTAGTAGTAGTAATAGTAGTAGCAGCAGTAGTAGTAGTAGCAGTGGCAGCTGCAGCAGCAGTAGCAGTAGTAATAGTAGTACTAATACTAGTAGTAATAGTTGTAGTAGTAGAAATAGTTGTAGTGGTCATAGTAGTAATAGTAGTAGTGGTAGTAGTAGTAGTTGAAGTAGTAGTTGTAGTAGTAGTGGTAGTAGTAGTAGTTGTTGTAGTAGCAGTAGTAGTACTAGTAGCAGTCGTAGAAGTAGAAGTAGTAGTAATAGCAGCAGCAGAAGTAGTAGTAGTAGTTGTCGCAATAGTAATAGATGTAGTAGTAGTAGTAGTAGTGCTAATAGTAGTAGTACTAGTAAAAGAAGTAGTAATAATCGTAGTATTAGTAGTTGTCGTAATTGGAGTAGTAGGTGTTGGAGTAGCGTTACTAGTGGTAGTTGGAGTAGTATTAGTAGTAGTAGCACTAGTAGTTGTAGTGGTAGGTGTAGTAGTAGTAGTAGTAGGAGTAGGAGCCGGAATAGTTCTAGTTGTAGCATTAGTGGTAGTAGCCGTAGTAGAAGCAGCAGTAGTAGTTGCAGTTGTGCCAGCAGTAGAAGGAGTAGAAGTAGCAGCAGCTGTGGTTATTTTTGCGTTAGCAGCAGTAGTAGTGATAATAATAGTAGTAGTGGTTGCAATAGGAGTAGTAGTCGTAGTAGCAGTACCAGTAGTACTAGTAACAGTACTAGTAGGTTTAGTAGTTGCAGCAGCAGTAGTTCTTGTAGTTCTTGTAGTCGCAAGAACAGTAGGAGTAGTTGTAGTTGTAGTAGTAGTAGTTGTTATTGTAATAGTAGTATTAGTAGTAGTTGTTGTTGTGGTTGTTATTGTTGTTGTCGTAATGGCAGTAGTACGAGTGGGAGTAGTAGTAGTAGTAGTAGCAGTGGTAGTAATATTAGTAATAGTAGTAGCTGTTGTAGTAGTAGCAGCAGTAGTAGGAGTAAGAGTAGGAATGGTAGTAGTCATAGTAGTAGTAGTAGTAGTAGTAATGATAATAGTTGTAGTAGTGATTGTAACAGTAGTACAACTAGTAGCAGTAGAAGTAGTAGTAGCAGTTGTAGGAGTAGCAGTAGTTGAAGAAGTATTTGTAGTTGTACTAGTATTATTAATTGTAATAGTACTAGTAGTAGTAGAAGTAGTAGTAATAGTAGTAGCAATAGCAGTAGTCAAAGAAGTAGTTGTAGTTGTACTAGCATTAGTACTTATAGTGGTAGTAGAAGCAGTAGAGTAGTAGCTACAGTAGTAGTGGTAGCAACAGAAGTGGCAGCAGAAGTAGTAGCAGTAGCAATAGTAGCACTGATAGTAGTAGAGTAGTAGCAGCAGTAATAGTAGTGGCAGTTGTTGTTGTAGCAGCAACAACAAAAGGATTAGGAGTATCTGTAGGAGGAGCAGTAGTACTAGTAGTAACAAGAGCACCAATAGGTGTAGAAGTAGTAATAATAGTAGCATTAGTAGTAGAAGTGGTGGTAGTAGTAGTAGGAGTAGGAGAAGTGGCGGTAGTAGTAGTAGCAGTAGGAGTAGTAGTAGTAGCAGCACAAGTAGGAGTAGGATTAGTACTAGTAATTCTGCTGCTGCTACTACTACTACTACTACAATTACTACTATTGCTACTACTACTACTACTCCTACTAATACTACTTATGCTACTGTTGCTACAAAAACTTTTTCTACTACTACTAGAACAACCAGTACTACTGCTACTACTGCGGTTATAGCTAATACCACCACCACCACCACTACTGCTACTACTACAACAACTAGTCTGATTGCTTCTACTACTATTACTTCCACTACTACTACTACTACTACTACTACTACTACTATTGCTCC